>JAVTVY010014286.1:0-60340 GCA_036873755.1 Hanleya hanleyi | reverse complement strand
GTCAAAATAGGTCTATGTTGGTAGGCCTACCTCATCTTCGCTGGCCAAGTCGGGTAAATCGCAAATATACATCAGAGTTTGTTATCATGAACACAGTCACTGGTAACCAATTTGGAGACTAATTATATTAAATTGGAATTGTTAGTAACAGAGATTGCTTCGGTTTGATCGTAAGAAATACGGTTTCTTGTATGAGATGATCTTTCTGTAATACAGAAGTAGCTAGGGTCGATGTCCAATTTCAGGACTCGGGGGTTCCAGGTTACAGTGTGGGATTAATACACCCAGTCAGCATATAGTCAGATGGCCCAATGTGAAAAAGTGGCTTAGTTTAGCGCCCCGTAAACATTTTCTCCTGCATACGTACAACCATTTCTATGGCATAAAGAGGATCACTGTGCATCTTTTCTGACCGATTGTCAGCTTGCAGGTGTGTGCATGAGTTATCAGTGCGGGGATTTCGAATAAATTTGCCAAAAAACTACTAGTTTCACAAAATCATTTATAACTGTGACGCATGTTCACTCTGACTATCAAGTTATGCATCTTTTTACAGCCACTAGGCGTGGTTAAAAGGTGTGAACAGTTCAGAGTGTTCTAATGTATCTACTGGATGCAATGTAAGAAAACGTTCAGAAAATAGAGACTTTTCCTGCATGTTTGATTTTTCAAATTTTAGTAAATTTATTACAGTATGTTCTCTATGCAACCAAACTACCTTATCAAGATATCTAAATTTGCGCAAACAAGTGCGCTTCCCCTCAAAATACGAACGATCGGACAATAGGTTCGTGTAACCGAGCAATGACTGAGAATATTACCCCACCCTCCATTTTCAAGAAATTGGCTAAATTTGAGCTTTTTGTGAAAGAGGCAGAACGGGACAAAATATTTGCCATGAATGTGATAGATGGTGATCGCTAATCATTCTAATGTATTAAAACATTAGTGTTTCTCATAGAAAAGCTGCTAAACTTCATTTACCTGACATAAATGTAGCATTATCGGCCAATTTGTATGAGAAGATGTTCATATACACACCCACTTTCTCGGTGTGTCCTGACCCTACAGTAGCCTGCTAGCGCATCTTCATAGATGTGTACTAATGTACCTCAAAGCCAGTATTTCGGGAATATAACATGTATATCATCCCAGGCATATTTCTCATCAGGGGTCACGTCTCAGTCAAGTATAGTTATCTATAGATGACACAAGTCTCGCAGGTGCCAATCGCGTCAGCATTCTGTTCGCCGTACGGCTATTAGATCTTAGATTTTCGCAGGAGTTCTTTTAAATTCCGTCCTCTTCTGTATACATCGATCGGATGATGTGGGAATAGTCGGTTGGTTTTAGAGTCAGTCTGTATTATATGCCAGTATTTTTTAATAATTTTTATCAGCTGGTGTGATCCGGGTTGGAATGTTGTGATGAATCGCGTCGGCTTGGCAGATACCGGTTGAGTCTGCTTACAAGTGCTTGGTTCTGTGTATGGTTGGTCCAACCTCCTTGAGTGCTTTCTCGATTTCACTCTGTTCGTATCCCCTGAGTCTAAGTTTATTTTTGAAGACTTTAACTTTCTCGCAGAAATCACTGGAATTGTTGCAGTTCCTTGTGTATTTAATTGCCTCTCCTTTTATAAAGGATTTGAAGCAGGAGGGTGGATGGGCCGATTCTCGGTGTAGATACTGGTATGTTTCGGTTGCCTTGGTGTGACATTTGATGTCCAGAATACCACTGCTGTCAAATCTCTCCCCTTTGAATGTTACGGTATCCAAAAATCTGATAGATCTGTCCGATATCTCGAAAGTAAACTTTAAGAGAGGATGGGCATTATTTGCCATCTCAAAGATGTCTCGTACGTCTTTTTCTGGACCATTATAAATCCAATAGCCATCGTCACGGTATCGTAGGATATTATGCCGTAGGGGGAACCGCTCCATAAGTTTGTTGATGTGCTGATAAATAGCAGAATCACATAACTCAGGTGGAGGAATTGCCCCCATTGGTGCTCCCACGATTTGCCGGTAATATTTACCATTAAATGCAAATTCGTTTTCTGTCGGGATAAGGTTGGCTATTTCTACCAATAATTCTATCGATGGCCTCTTTAGGTCATATACGAGATCGTTGTTCGTCGTGAGATCAGTCTTCAGGGCTGCGGCTATCTCTTCAAAACTCAGATTAGTGTAAAGCGATGTGATATCATATGTAACAAGGATATCACTGCTCGGGATGGGCATACTTTCTATTTCATTAATGAAATTTGAAGTATCCGCAAGATATGTATGTTGCTTTTTAATAATAGGCAACAGGAAGAAATCTAAGTATCTCCTCAGTTTCGCAGTAGGTGAGTCGCATTGCGAGATAATCGGTCGTCCCGGCACAGATATATTGGATATGTCGCCCGGATTAATCGAGGCGAGTTTCTCCAGGATTTGCTTCATTTTATGAATCTTAGGTAGCAAATACATGTGGGGAATTTTCATCTTGAGTAGCGGATCATACAGGTATTTGTAGGTGTCCTTGTCCAGCACTTCTTCCTGTTTAAGTTTGCATACAAGGTTTAGCACCTTTCTATGCATCTCTTTTACATTAATACAATCGACCTCGACGTAGTGTATTTCGTCATATAGCTGTCGATTTGCTTCCTTGATGTATAAACTTTTGTCAAGAATAACAGTTATATTGTTCTTGTCAGCAGAAGTGATAATTTATCGGATCTCAATTTATTGAGTGATTGGCGTTCACCGTTTGACAGGTTGTCTTTGTGTGGTTCTTTGGCATTTGACGATAGCTCAAGTCTCGTAGCATAGAGGTAATCTGCAATGCTATTGGAGGCCAGTGGTGCCACGAATTCCGACTTAACATAAAATGGATGATGTCGCCTGTGCGTTGATTGGGAGTCGGGGAAAAGCTCTCATTCGCCATTCGTCCGAAATCTGTTACAATTTCCCGTTCTCTTATATTAGTCGTCGGAATGAATGATAATCCCGGGGATAGCAGAAAAATATCACAATTTTTGAAAGGCTAAAACCAATAAAAAGCAGTTCCCTGTGGCCTGCTTTATTTTTTAGAATTATTTTCAAAATTTTAGCGATGATGCAATATCCTGAAATACGGCTCCAAAGTGCCTGATTTTTACCCCCAGAAAATCCGCCCGGCGATTACCCTGTGACGTCACACAGTGAAGCGGCCAGAGTCAAACATGGCGGATAACACAGACAACAGTACAAGCTCTGACACAGACTCCGATTTCAGCGTTAACCACGTTGAAGACTGTGACGTTGGAGATTATACAGGTCTTGGAACTGAATAGAATGTAGAGGCAGTAAGCGATCATGAAACTAAAGGAGAAGGAGAATCTATTGAGTCATATAGATTTGAGCCATATGTACAAGCGAATCTGGGGTCAAACTGGGTCGTCCTGATGTCAGGCCTGTTTCAAGCCGGTGGCAGGCCGTGTCAGGCTGTGGCAGGCCGGTTTAAATACACTGATTACATGCTTTATACACGAAATTACAACTATCTGTGGATCTTACAATAATATTTATACATTTCTGCTTTTATCTGGCATTTTTTTTGGCATAAATCAGTTATTATAATGCACAGGATCGTAAATTTACTCTTCCGTGCTAAAAAAACTTCTAAATAATATAGCAAAAAGGAAACTAGGCCGGCTTGGCTTATTGTGGATGTCACTATAATATATATATTCATTTAAAATCTACAGATAATTTGTTATTGTAAGAGCATACTATGTAGTTATTTACGCCTTTATTTTTATATGTGTGTGTTTATTGACATTGTATGGTTCATTATTTTTCAATTCTTACGGGACGGACAGATTGTTATACCGTGGCAGGCCGGCTTATTTACATTGCTTACGTGCTTAATTTTATTATGTGTTTGTCAATTATTGTTAACGATTTGATGTTAAAACGAGAGCTAATCCATACCTGTGGATAAGTTCTCTCAAATGAAAACAAAGTTTAAATTCCAAAGGAAGCTATTTGATGTTGAAACAATAACTAACTCACCTGTGGAGAAGCCCAGTTTATTTCTTTTGGACACCCTGTTGCTGAACGCGCGACGTTAAACCTTAATTCTCTCTCTCTCCCTCTTGGACACCCTCACATAAAAAAATGTTTGCTTCACACCTTTCGGTTAGTTTCAGTTACTCTTCCGGTGATCAATTTCAATGTATTGTATAAAGAAAAATAGAATGTATGTGCTCACATGGAGATACAAAAAGACACCAAATAATCAGGATAAGCTGGTGCCAGAAGTGAATTTCCTATACACGGGAATAAGTTGATTAAAAGTACATTGATTATTACAGTTCAGTTAATAGCTGTAAGACACAGACACATATGATGTAGGATTCAGGATTGGCTGTTCGATCACTCCGTGGGACTGATGCAAAATTTCAAGAGTGGAAGATTAAATCTTCGGTAGAGGAGACGATGGAAGCGGTGTGGGCCCAACATCCAGGGAGATTTACAGTGCTTGTCTGCGGGAACGGTTTGTCGCTTACCGAGTCCACGAGGTCGGTCGTCCCTGTATAACTCACGCACTCTGGCAGACTGAGGGGTTGTCTATTTTCTCTTTCTGATAAAGATTTATTTGTCTTGATCTTGGAAATAGCTTCTTTCAGTATAGGGGGATATCCACACATTCTTGCCATCTCTGTTGTTGCACAGCTGTCGTCAGTCTAGTGAACGAAATAAATGCGAGACCATTTCGTTGGCTTTCCCCACGTGTTTTGCACAAATTTCGTCGAATTTCTCCCCGATTTTTTCCCTGTTTGGCCACGAGTGCAACTTGAATCCATCTCCATTCGTGTTGCTACACCCTCCAACAACACACCGACGAGGTATGATGCCTCCAAAGTGCGAGAATACAGTCGAAAAATCGAAAAATATTGGAGCAGATTTTACTTGTTTACGTATGCTAATGCTAATGCTATGGCGGACTGGTTCACTCTGTGACGTCATGGGTCAAAGGTCACCGCTTTGACAGGCTCCTGGTAGGAACGCGTTTAAATCGCCAAATTTACCGTTTTGAAGTTCGGAGATCGGGGGGAAAACTATATAGTCGATTTTTTATAGTATCAAGGTATATATTAACGTTGACATAGGTCCGGCGGTAACATTCCCCTTTAACATCAGAGTTGAGATATTTCTAATATATGTCTTGGCTATTGCCAGTCTCGAGAGATGAGATTTACGTAGACATGTATTGACATAATTAATATGTCTCTGCTTCTTGTAGCGCTTTCTCTGTTTACTAGAGAAACGTCTTGTTTTCATTCTGCCTCTAATGAGTTAAAATGAATCAGTTGATATGCGGCGTTTGTTGTAGACTATCAGGATACTAATCATCTCAAGGTCGCGGGGATAAATCTGCGAGAAAGTTAAAGTTTTCAAAAATAAATTTTGATGAGAAGCGCTGGGGATACGAACAGAGTGAAATCGAGAAAGCACTCATTGAGGTTGAACACTGTGAGAGATCGAAACTTCTACACAGCACCAAGCACTTGTAAGCAGACTCAACCGGTATCTGCCAAGCCGACGCGATTCATCACAACATTCCAACCCGGATCACACCAGCTGATGAAAATTATTTAAAAATACTGGCATATAATACAGACTGACTCTAAAACCAGCCGACTATTCCCACATCATCCGATCAATGTATACAGAAGAGGACGAAATTTAAAAGAACTCCTGCGGAAATCTAAGATTTAATAGCCGTAGTCGAAAAGAATGCCGACGCGATTGACACCTGCGAGACTTGTGTCATCTATAGATAAGTATACTCGACTGAGGCGTGACCCCTGAAAAGAAATATGCCTGGGATGATATACATCAGTTATATTCCCGAAAGATTTCGAAACACTGGCTTTGAGGTACATTAGTATACATCTATGAAGATGCGCTAGCATACTCATATATATACGTAAAACCTAGGCTACTGTAGGGTCAGGACACACCGAGAAAGTGGGTGTGTATATGAACATCTTCTCATACATATATACGCTGTGGTGTCATAAAAATTTACAGCACACTGACCAGACAGACCTAGCTGAAGACAAAATTATATGCGTTTCAACATTTCGGACAAAATTGTTCGAAAGAAGAGTGCGTCAGTGATTAACAGTAAATATGCTGAATTTGGTGAGGGAATCTGATTTAGGGGGGTGGGGTAATTTTGTGTCTAATTGCTCAGGCATTAGATAGGTTATATGAATGAAAAATGCTTCATTATGAAACCTAATAATTGGGGTAAATATTAATATCTGTTTTATGTATCTGAGTATAATAGTCGTGACAGGTTCACCAATAATGTTCCAGCACAAATAATGAAAAATGTGTTTTTTGGTCGGTTTTCGATATGTTATTGGTGCATACTCGAACACCCTTCACAGACCTTGTGCCATTCGGTATTGGGGTGTTACCTGTGGTAAATATGCATAATTCGGTGCATTGTTGGGGATTTTCAGTGAAAAATATTAGAGTTAGAAATATTTTCTAAATTTGAGTATTTTCTGTTGAGATTTGTACGTTTATTGCCATAAAAATCCAATGCACACACCTAGGAACTGACAACCGGTCAGAACAAGTGTACATAGCTGTCCTTGACATATTAAAACAGGTTGTAGATATTCAGGGGAAAATGGTTACGGGAACGTCATTTCACCACCCTGGCCATCTGACTAATACGTATCCTATTTTCACGTATAAAATTTTTAAATTTATTCAGATGGCAAATGGTTAAGTATAAGTAAAAAAACAACACAAACCTGCCGCTCGCGAAGAGAGAACCATTAGCGGCTCCAAAACATGACATAACAACAAGGACTGGAATACACCACGCCATGACGCCTAGCATCCGGTCTCCCCAAGTCTGTAAATTGATCAATCGTCGCGTCATAATTATCACGGTGAGAGGGGGAGGAGGGAGTCAATCAAATCTCGGAATATAACCCAGCACACCGTCCTTTACGACGTGCATGTTATTAAAAATAGTTTTATTTTCCTGGAATCCAAAACGGTTTGCCAGGTGCTCGTATACGCAGGGATAATGTGATCTCATCGGAAGCGTAAGACGAAATATTTAAGACTACTGATAAAAGCGACTATTCTACACATGTAACAAACAGTTCACTGTATATAGCAGTATAGAGCAACCAATTTGGTATATATTTTTTATAAATCTGACGGTCCTGTATCTTTTATATTTCCAGATTCATGTCACAATTTTATTTAGATCCGAACACATTGTTCTGTGACATCTGTAACCAAACAAATAATATTATTATGACAAATGTTCTGTTTTGTAAATCGTCCGATTTTAGCGACGCACTCGACGGAGAAAGTTTTAATGAATAGTCGGAAATATAGATATCGTATTAATTGCATTCTCCCAACGTCAGAGTTTGTAACTTCCAAACCGTCGGTAAACAGACTCTGACTTCACCCTATACAGATTCCTGGCGCGCAGCCGCATTGCGTCTTTTTCGCTAAGCCAATGAGAGAGCGTGTTATATTTTCCGGCTGACTATGTCATCACAGATCGCCGCGTGGAGATGGGTGGTCATATTGTAAACAACATTTGACAGGCGAGTATTCTGATTCATGCTGAGAGCTATTGTAAGCATTAATTGATAATGACCCTGGAAAATGGATCAAGCATGTGGTATATGTGACCAGGCGATCAACAAGCGTGCGTCTTTCAGAAAATTATATTATGTTGATTGGGCGAGAGCCGTGTGCAGGAAAGCTGCGCGCTGCAATTAGCCCCATTTTGACATCAGAGGGTATATATGACAATAGGGGATATGCAATCTGATGCCATGAGAATGATTAACTGTAACTGGAGAGTAAACCACAATCTTGACATTTGAATGCGTAGTTGCGCGAAGTAACCAACCACATCACCTGGGTATAATACCCCAACCACCAGCAGTCAGATTTTCGAACAAGGTTTCCGTCCCAGACCACCCCGAACAGTAGTGACATCATAAGTAGTAAAAGCGGATTTTTCGAACGTTCCGATCACTTTTTGATTCTTTGTTGACCATCATAGCGACGAAAAGAGTGTTCTAGATATCCTTTTCCCAGTTGGTATGAGTAAGCAGTTCGCCCATGCGCAAATCTGAGGATGTTGTACGGTGAGATTGAAACTGAACCGCGGATGTCAAACTGCCCACAGTGGTTAATACGCCGGCTTGCGCCTGCGCATCAGTCCAGTGAGCGGGATCCGCAGATGTATGTGGGTGTTTCCCTATATACGCCATAGTCACGCCGTAAAGGTCCATTTCAGATTTAACCTCCCCACAGCGCATGCTCCATTTCACAGGCTCACACTCCACAGTGCATGCTCCATTTCACAGGCTCAATCCCAAACTTCCCACCCGTTCGCCTGCGTATCAAACCAGTGAGCAGGTTGGCTCAATCCTCTTATTATCCGATTTCGGCCCAATGAAGTCAGGGATATATAGGTGGAGTGGGCCTGTGAAATGGAGCGTGCTCTGTGGAGAGGTTGAAAGTAACCAAACTAGAGCGACATTTCTTGGCGCGTTTTAATTTTATTTGTGAGGTTTATCGTGGAAAATCTATTTGTCGAACTAATATGGATTTTCAGAGCCTGAACCGGGAAGTTCATTCCTTCGAGTCTGATACAGTCTGAAAGTATCAAATTTTACAATTCTACATTTAGACTTCGTCGAAAAATTTACCTACTTCCGGCATGGGGCATATTTATATGCATTAATATGATACAATTAGACAAAATGTAATACCGGTGTGACAGAAACGGTGGTCCCTCAGATATGAGTGTCCGCTGGTTACGCTTTAACCCAGCCCGGACACTGACATCTGAAAAGGGTCATTTGGATATCACGATTCACTGACGAGCCCTAGGTAAAACATAGGAGACCGGACACTGGTCTCTGGGGACCACCGTTTCTATCAGACCGGTACTAAAGATAAAGCTATATCACAATATTGAATTTACCACAGCAACAGCCACGGACATGAGTATCTCCTCTTTGGACATAACCGCAAAATATCCGATATTGGTGAGGATATAACAAACGGTGGTCAATGGAATACCAATCATTATGGACCGTGGTAAATCTCTGTAATTATAAATAAAAACAAAATATATTTTGCTCAAGCTTACAAAGAAAGTGGTTTATGATGATTATTGTGAGATGACGAATTGGATTGACATTGGTGGGATGCCAACTTTAACGGGCAATGTATGTTCATCCTACCATGAGACATCTTCACAAGTCCAGGTAAATCCTAAATCCTCGCAGAGGGTTTACCTGGACATTTTTGGTGATTCGAATGAGTTGTTGAGTCGATGCCTCTATTATACAATCTCGTACATTTCATCCCCCGCGCTTGTTTGGAATTAGCATGTCGGTATCCCCAGCCTGCGGTTTTTACTTCCGATGTCGATTTCCGCTTGACATCAAAGCAGTTTGGCCCGCGATGAAATTGAAACCTGTCACATCTCATACCTCACAGCGGATTGGCTTAATCAACCAGCTTAGCGCGTTCATTGATTGGGTTGATTCAGGGGAAACCCCTTCATCTATTTATACACAGAACTCGTATGGGTAACTAACCAAGCCAGTGTATCGATTCCAATAGTTCGATCGATACACTGGCTCGCGAGGATGACCATGAGAGGGCGACTTCAAATGAACTGCAGAATGGGATCTCAATGTTTAGTAGTATAGTAAGCGTAAATTGACAACTCTTGACCTAAAACATATGCATATTACGGAGATCACGCAGAGGTCAAGGTCACTATAGTTCCGGCAAAGGTCACACTTCCGGTCAAGTGACCCCGTGGATGTATTCGTTCGCGGTGATGCGGTCACTTCTGGTTCAAGCCTCCGCGGACAGAAAGTTGTCCCATGTCAACGAGACTTCAAATACGCGGGTGATGGCTTCGCCTGAATCACCGGGAACATCCGAGAATGTATGGTCATCTCCGGGAATGTCCGGGATTCTCCATGCACAGGAGCATGATATACAAGTCAGAGCTTGTGACCCATGACGTCACATGTAATGGCTGAATACATTCAGCCGATGGGATATTCCATCAGTTTAGCCACGAAAAACGTGACCGCATGAATATATTGGGAGTTAGAAAATGTCCTGGCGTACCATACCGTCATCGGGAACCAACAGGTCTCAACATGTTGTTTTCCATGGTGTGAATACATTGATACATACACGACACGTTAGTGTTATATAAGGTAAAGACGTCACCGTCCGTGCATGCACGTTAGTAGTGGCGTCTACCCTGTTTGACGCACATTTCACCCGGATGTAAAAATGACGTCACTTCCGGTTGGGATGAAAGAGGCGTTTTCATTGGACAGGGTGGATCCAAGATGGCGGCGGTCGTTGTGGTGGGTCCAAGATGGCGGCGTTCTGTGGGTCCAAGATGGCGGCCTGCCGCCATTGTATCCCACACTGGTGGGTCCAAGATGGCGGCGTTCTGTGGGTCCAAGATGGCGGCCTGCCGCCATTGTATCCCACACTGGTGGGTCCAAGATGGCGGCATTCTGTGGGTCCAAGATGGCGGCCTGCCGCCATTGTATCCCACACTGGTGGGTCCAAGATGGCGGCATGCCCCCATTCACCAGCTCAAGTCGTCCAATCAGAAGCGAGTATTTTTTTCAAATCCGTCACATGGACATGTATAGACTTGTTTGTCTGGGGTTTTTCCCCATGGTGTTAATGTATACGGGGAATACCTAAATAGACGTTTTGTCACCTAGGTGGGTCCCTATTGGACCGATTGGGTCGAGTGAGGTATCAAAGTGAAGCATTCGTGAAGGGACATCTGATGGGCTGGGCGGGGGGTTGAAATACCGGCATTCTGCGCATGCGCGGTGGCCAAAGGGTATGAAAATAGACGTTTTGGAGCTAGGGGAGCCACTAATGGGCCGATGGAGTCGTATGAGGTATCAATGTGAAGCATTCGTGAAGGGGCATCGGACTGGACTAGCGGCTCGGGCGTTGTCACCATTCTGCGCATGCGCGGTGGCCAAAGGGTATGAAAATAGACGTTTTGGAGCTAGGGGAGCCACTAATGGACCGATGGAGTTGTAGGAGGTATCCATGTGAAGCCTTCGTGAAGGGGCATCTGACTGGACTAGTGGCTCGGGCGTTGTCACCATTCTGCGCATGCGCGGTGGCCAAAGGGTATGAAAATAGACGTTTTGGAGCTAGGGGAGCCCCTAATGGTCCAATGGGGTCGAGTGAGGTATCAAAGTGAAGCATTCGTGAAGGGGCATCTAATGGGCTGGGTGTTGGGGTCGAAATATCGGCATTCTGCGCATGCGCGGTGGCCAAAGTGTGTGAAAATAGACGTTTTGGAGCTAGGGGAGCCCCTAATGAGCCGATGGAGTTGTATGAGGTATCCATGTGAAGCCTATGTGAAGGGACATCCAGTCATGGGTGGGTGCATGTAAAATTTTTCCTGAAAAAAAAAAACGGAACACGGACTTTATCGAAAAATCCTGGAAAATGCCTATATGGGGTATGGGGGTATATAGGTCGCCGGGCTTAACGGGGCTTGCCTATCAATAGAGTTATCTCCCCCTAGTTCCAGGGTGGGTGTATGTAAAAATTTTCCTGAAAAAATACGGAACACGGACTTTATCCTAAATTACGGGAAAATGCCTACATGGAGTATGGGGGGTATAGGACCATCCTGGGAAACCTACTTCTAGACATTTGCGGTATGGTTGTTTGGATTCATTTTCTTAGTCTCGTCAAGACAAACATGATAGGAAGTGTCGCGGAGCGAATCGTTGAAATTTTTGAAAAAAGTTCAGGGAGACCCATATAGTCCCATACTGGGGGTATAGGACCAATGTTTGTCCCACTGGGAAACCTACTTCTATACATTTGCGGTATGGTTGTTTGGATTTGTTTTCTTAGTCTCGTCAAGACAAACATGATAGGAAGTGTCGCGGAGCGAATCGGTGAAATTTTTGAAAAAAGTCACCGAGACCCATATAGACCCATATAGTCCCATACTGTGGGTATAGGACCAATGTTTGTCCCACTGGGAAACCTACTTCTAGACATTTGCGGTAGGGTTGTTTGGATTTGTTTTCTTAGTCTCGTCATTTAGAACATAATAGGAAGTGTCCCGGAGCGAAACGGTGAAATTTTTGAAAAAAGTCACTGAGACCCATATAGACCCATATAGTCCCATACTAGGGGTATAGGACCAATGTTTGTCCCACTGTGAAACCTACTTCTAGACATTCGCGGTATGGTTGTTTGGATTTGTTTTCTTAGTCTCGTCAAGACAAACATGATAGGAAGTGTCCCGGCACGAAACGGTGAAATTTTTGAAAAAAGTTCGAGGTCTGTCTATAGCCCCATATAGACCCATATACTGCGATATAAGCCCAATGTATGTATAAATCCATACGGGGTGGACATGTTGGAGTCAAGATGGCGGCGATCGTTGTGGTGGGTCCAAGATGGCGGCGTTCTGTGGGTCCAAGATGGCGGCCTGCCGCCATTGTATCCCACACTGGTGGGTCCAAGATGGCGGCGTTCTGTGGGTCCAAGATGGCGGCCTGCCGCCATTGTATCCCACACTGGTGGGTCCAAGATGGCGGCATGCCCCCATTCACCAGCTCAAGTCGTCCAATCAGAAGCGAGTATTTTTTTCAAATCCGTCACATGGACATGTATAGACTTGTTTGTCTGGGGTTTTTCCCCATGGTGTTAATGTATACGGGGAATACCTAAATAGACGTTTTGTCACCTAGGTGGGTCCCTATTGGACCGATTGGGTCGAGTGAGGTATCAAAGTGAAGCATTCGTGAAGGGACATCTGATGGGCTGGGTGTGGGGTTGAAATATCGGCATTCTACGCATGCGCGGTGGCCAAAGGGTATGAAAATAGACGTTTTGGAGCTAGGGGAGCCATTAATGGGCCGATGGAGTCATATGAGGTATCAATGTGAAGCATTCGTGAAGGGGCATCGGACTGGACTAGCGGCTCGGGCGTTGTCACCATTCTGCGCATGCGCGGTGGCCAAAGGATATGGAAATAGACGTTTTGGGATCTAGGGAGCCACTAATGGGCCAATGGAGTCATATGAGGTATCCATGTGAAGCCTTCGTGAAGGGGCATATTACTGGACTAGTGGCTCGAGCGTTGTCACTATTCTGCGCATGCGCGGTGGCCAAAGGGTATGAAAATAGACGTTTTGGAGCTAGGGGAGCCCCTAATGGTCCAATGGGGTCGAGTGAGGTATCAAAGTGAAGCATTCGTGAAGGGGCATCTAATGGGCTGGGTGTTGGGGTCGAAATATCGGCATTCTGCGCATGCGCGGTGGCCAAAGTGTGTGAAAATAGACGTTTTGGAGCTAGGGGAGCCCCTAATGAGCCGATGGAGTTGTATGAGGTATCCATGTGAAGCCTATGTGAAGGGACATCCAGTCATGGGTGGGTGCATGTAAAATTTTTCCTGAAAAAAAAAAACGGAACACGGACTTTATCGAAAAATCCTGGAAAATGCCTATATGGGGTATGGGGGGTATATAGGTCGCCGGGCTTAACGGGGCTTGCCTATCAATAGAGTTATCTCCCCTTAGTTCCAGGGTGGGTGTATGTAAAATTTTTCCTGAAAAAATACGGAACACGGACTTTATCCTAAATTACGGGAAAATGCCTACATGGAGTATGGGGGGTATAGGACCATCCTGGGAAACCTACTTCTAGACATTTGCGGTATGGTTGTTTGGATTCATTTTCTTAGTCTCGTCAAGACAAACATGATAGGAAGTGTCGCGGAGCGAATAGTTGAAATTTTTGAAAAAAGTTCAGGGAAACCCATATAGTCCCATACTGGGGGTATAGGACCAATGTTTGTCCCACTGGGAAACCTACTTCTATACATTTGCGGTATGGTTGTTTGGATTTGTTTTCTTAGTCTCGTCAAGACAAACATGATAGGAAGTGTCGCGGAGCGAATCGGTGAAATTTTTGAAAAAAGTCACCGAGACCCATATAGACCCATATAGTCCCATACTGTGGGTATAGGACCAATGTTTGTCCCACTGGGAAACCTACTTCTAGACATTTGCGGTATGGTTGTTTGGATTTGTTTTCTTAGTCTCGTCATTTAGAACATAATAGGAAGTGTCCCGGAGCGAAACGGTGAAATTTTTGAAAAAAGTCACTGAGACCCATATAGACCCATATAGTCCCATACTAGGGGTATAGGACCAATGTTTGTCCCACTGGGAAACCTACTTCTAGACATTCGCGGTATGGTTGTTTGGATTTGTTTTCTTAGTCTCGTCAAGACAAACATGATAGGAAGTGTCCCGGCACGAAACGGTGAAATTTTTGAAAAAAGTTCGAGGTCTGTCTATAGCCCCATATAGACCCATATACTGCGATATAAGCCCAATGTATGTATAAATCCATACGGGGTGGACATGTTGGAGTCTAGGTGAGTCCCTGGTGGTCCAATGATGTCATATGAGGTCTTATTTTGAAGCTCTCATACAGGAGCACTTGACTACACTAATGGTTCGTACGTTGTCAATACTCTGCGCATGCGCAGCCTGGCCGTAGTATAGAAAGCAGGCATTTTTGGGGGTGTGTGTGGGTGTGTTTGGGTTAGAGATGGGCTATTCACGGTTCGAATGGGTCGTGTGAGGTATCCATGTGAAGTCTATGTAATGGAGCCTCTGATGGCGTGGATGTGGGGTTGAAATTGGGTCATCCTGCGCATGCGCGGTAGCCAAAGGGTATGGACGTTTTTGTGGTCTAGGCGAGCCCCTCATGGGCCTATTGGGTCGAGTGAGATATCCATCTGAATCCTAGGTGGGGAAGCATCCACCTGGACTAACATTCACGTGGTTTGGTGGGTCTGCCCAAGTGTGTGACGTCACTTCCGGTTTTTTTCAGATTGCTCAAACACTACCTCCAACTTGCTCGGCCCCGGCCCGGCCCCCCAGCGCGCGCGCGCGGGAGTGATCTCCGGCCGCAGCGCGCGCGCGCGCGTCATCACCGGCAGTGCGCGGATGAATGTCGGGTCAAAAGGTCAAAGGTCACATCCAGGTCAAACGGTCCAAGGTCTCCATAGTAATAAACTGCATCTATACGTGTTGGACGAGTCTTCACTCACCGTCTTCCTTTACACGCACCTCAATGAAATGCCCGCTCCAAACCTAGACCAAAACACGTACTTGGTCTGTGGGCTGATTTCATTGGCTCTCTATTTTACTATAGTGCTCTTGCATTCTAACATTGATGGGTTACATTTTGGCCCCATCCTACACCACTGATTTCAGTTTGACTGAATCTCCACATTGGGCATTTATGCATTATGAATAAAACACACAAGACAGGGTTTTTTGGTGAGATCTCATTTTTTTTATTCAGTGAACAACAACAACGTGAGAACAACCACGTGAAAACTGAAGCCCAGAACAAGGGGCTTGAACATTGAAAGAACTGAAGCCCAGAACAGCGGGCTTGTACACTGAAAGAACTGAAGCCCAGAACAGGGGGGCTTGTAAACTTAAGCCCAGAACAGCGGCCGTGTGTACATTGAAAGAATTCAAGCCCAGAACGGGGCTTGTACATTGAAATGATGGGCGGCCCAGTACATCGCGGTCCTCGGCCTTGGGGTACTCGTCAAACATCTGTACGATGGTAGATAAAGGTCTTCCCCGGCATCGATGGTACAGGTAAAACAAGCAATATTGTCCGCACACGCTACTGGTCAGGCTTTGCAACGTTTGACTGTTCCAACACCACGTCTCTGTGCCTTGATCCATGAAGTCTGTTAAATCAGGATGGAGGGGTGGCAGGCCGTACGGGTCAAAGTATTCGCCCTGCTGTTCTGTCAAGTACACGGCCACCCAATGTTCACCGGGCCGATCCATCGGGTCCGTGTTGAGAACGTAAGCAGCAGGATACATACGGTCTAATGGGAACACATCTCGGACGAACACCCCTTGAAACATCATACGTGTCTCTGGGTCATTCTCCAGCACGGTGGTTATCTGGTCTGTATCCATGTTAGGTGGAGAAGTCACACAGGATGTTGCGCGCCTTGTCCACTTGAATGATGTTGTCAAACTCGGCGTAGCAGATCACATTGACGGTGCTCCGGAGGGCTCGTTGAAAGTGGATTTCCAACCGTAAATTGCCTTGCTTGGCCAGGGCCAGCTGATGGTCGTTCTCTAAGGTGGGGGTCAGATCGAAACAGAACAACGTGTATCCGTTCCCGTAGTCCTCCCGACTGATCATATTCCCTTCGTCCTGGTTTATTTGACCGGTGGCTGTAAACAGGCTCTGATAGGCTCGAATGAAATTCGCGCGCCCAAAGTTCGGTGTTAAGGCCGTGGCTGGCACCTGTTGTCCATCCACATGCAGGGACACAAAATTGATGCCGAAATGTTTAAAGTCAAACGGATTCTCTGGGTAGGCTCCACTGAAACTGGTATTTTCCACACAGGCCAGGATCAATCGCTTGGGTAGTTCCCCCAGGAACAGGTTTTCTTTGTTGGCGCTCATATTTCCAGCAGGCACAGAGAACACTTTGGTTTGTACACGTCGGATAGGGTACTGGGCTGGTTTTGTTTCCAAGGCTTTCATGTGTCCCAATTGAACGGCTGGATTCGGTTTCACTTTTCGGACATACAGGACTGCGTCTTCGATGACAATCTTATAGTCAGCTGCATGCGCCTCTACGTTAGTGGCCATCAAGGCGAAGGTCGGAGGCGCCCGTATCAGTCGGATTTTGATGGGGATCTTGTTCAAGAGGTACCGGTCTTGCATGAACATGTCTGCGTGCAGTCGACCTATGAGATCCAGCGCGACGCCGTTCGCGGTCAAAGCCTTCCGTTTGCTATATCCCGTATTGTCGTTCTCTGCGCCCATGTGCTCGGCTTTGTCCTGGTAGAATAAAGCGGCTGTCAGTTGAGATTTTTTAGCCTCTCGCCCATGCGACAACAGCGTCTCGATGTAGGCTCGATAGGGGTACGTGTTGGTCGAGTCACTGATGAGTTTGTCGCTGAGAAATATATCCACCTGTTGAAACATCGAGTGCAGCCAGAGATTCGTCGGGCCCACCGTTGCTTGGTCGGCGATTCTGGTGCCATCTCCATTGACGATCTTGGCTTTCACATACAAGTATGTATGGGCTAAATCCACATAGGCCGTATCCGCATTACTGATGGTGAACTCGATGGGCCCTGTTGCGTTGATGCTGGACAGCGGGAGATGCTCCACCCATAATCCTTGTTCGGCACTGGTCTGTGTGGGCGGCACGGTCCACAAATCAAATTCACTGTTGGTGGAGGGGCAGGACTCGGCGTGGATCAAGGACATGTTTTAAGAAAAGATATCCCGGGTCTTCGATGTGCGTCGTCGCTGGGTCGGTCGTCGACTGATGCGTGATCTCGGTGGGGCAGGTCTTTTATTCCCTACGGTGCTTTGTGCTTTGGCCACCAAGACGCCTCCCGCTTCTTTGGGCCGCCGTTTCAAGGCTTCTTTGGGTGCCGTACCCCCCAACACATCACCGGCCACTTGCAGTCCACTGCGTACCGCTTGTTTGCCGATTGCTTTCAACCCACGCGTCACCAAGGGCAGGAACGTTCTGACGATGCTCCCGAGTATGTTCCCCAGTCCATGTCCACGTTGCATGCGTGCACCACTAAAAACCGGAAAGCCACCCCCGGCCTGTTGGGCATAATAGTCCATATAGCTGCGTGCATCGCACTCGTAAGGCACCTTCATTATGCAAAGTGGGGAGCACGTGCTTGTCGAAAATGAAGTGTCACCACCACTTTCCCGCGTTCGAATGCCACCGGTCGTCCCGTGTCATCTCTTATATCCACCGTGATCGTGTTGATGTGGGTTTGCCGTACGGGCAGGTAGAGCATGTGGGTGACTTGATCTCCATACAAGTTTTTAAAGGGCACCACCCGTAACAGAGGTGTGTTGATATCGCCCACGATGTGGTTGTCCACCACGTCCGAGTAGACGTAGAGTCCGTACATACCCGACTTCATATCCATCGGGATCTCGCCTTGGTGGGCGGTGGGACCAGCGAACGTCCGTAGATCGAAACCCAGCATTTGCTGTAGGATAGGACTCAGTACGACACTCGCGTTGGCGGTGACGATAAGCTGTGCCTTGTCGTTGTGTGCGTTGTAATCGAAGTTCACGTGATTCTTGAAGGGATAGGCTTTGATGGGTTTTGAAGTATTCGTGACCTCCCGTAGAGCCTTATAATGCAACAGTCTTGACAGCCCACCCATGAACTCCTTGGGAGTATCGTATTGGCCTTCGGGGAGGGTGAGTCAGGTGTCTTTTCCTTCGTAGGTCACCTCGTACCACACTTCATTGGCTCGCACGTTGTACCACGAGTAAGGGTATTGGATATCCACGAGGCCACATTCCCATCGTCCAGGTAAATGCAACGGTTGCGGTAACTGGGTCACGTACTTGGCCACGGTGTTGTCAGGAAACACATCCAGCGAACTGTTACTGGGTAGGGTGAGGTAAAACATGGCGACTGAGCTGTCCTGCTGCTGCTGTTGGTTTTAATAGGTGTTCCAGGCCTTGGGCGGTTGTGTCCGGCGTCGTGTTCGTCGCGTTGACTTGCTACGTGTCACGGCTCTGGAGATGTGGGGTGTCCTGATCAAGGGTGTTTTTTTAAAGGTTTGAAAAGAAGGTGCCCGTTGTGGTGGTGGTGTTTTGGGGGGTCACTCCGGTTCCCATTCGGATTCCCAAGAAGGTAGTGGGCCACTTGGCGATTGCTGGGTTCGCTGCATAAAGGCCCAGCGGTGGGGGTTCCCCACCAATTCCTGTGGTACATGCATGTCTTTCAAGCCTTGAGCGAAGACCTCCCATCCTCGACGATCCGTGTGCGATCTGCGTTTACGCATCAGGTCATTCACTAAATCCGTCATGTGGGTGCCGGGGACCACCTGATTCTGTACCAGTAGTTCGCCTTTATCATTCCAAGTCATGTTAGGATTCTGTTTCATCCGTTGTAATACCAGGCCAGCTTGTTTCTTGAACGATGCAGGTACACTCTTCAGCACTTCGTCTTCCACCCACTGTGGGGCTGTGGGGGCTACCCCTGGTAATGGCGGCTGTTGGAACGGTGCTGAGGTCGGCGGTCTGTCACGTGGTGGTGGTGGTGGTGGTGGTGGTGGTGCTGTTGCTGGGGTAGAGAGGGTTTTGTATTGGTCCATGAACGTCATGTACCTTTGAAGCGTCTCATTGTACCGTTGTACTTTCTCACTGTCGCTTAACCCCGGTCTCTGTAAGATCTGTTGCATCTCTCCATCGAGGGTGTTTATGGTCTTCACCGTAGGTGGGACAGGGTAGGGCGATTGGAGGTTTTGAAGGAACCGTGGTTCGACGAGGACCATTTTTTCGTGTGGTTCATTGTCGGCCGAAGAGTCCACCCAATACTGGACCCAACACGGAAGCGGCCAACGGTGCTAAGATGGCCCCGAGAAAGCCGCCTTTCTGTAACACCTTTTTCTTTTGTGTTTGTGGGACCCGGTTCTGGACTAGGGTTCGGAGACCTGTCTTATGCTTGATCAACTTGGTCTTCTGAGCCGGAGTCAGTGGTACGTTGCCTTTTAACAGGTTGTACCCGATCTCGCACAGACAGCGTACAGGGTCAGGGCTCGCACCGCGTACAATGGTTCGGACTAACTCGGGTTGGGCCGTCTTCAATACACAGAGCGTGGGAGCGTGCTTCCGTACACGCGCAGACACCATGTACAACTAATGCTAGAACCCACAACTCTGCTCTTTTTATCTACCTCAGAGACAAAGTCAACCATGCTGTGGTATTCATTCTTTTTATTATCCCCATCATCAAACACACACCTCAGCTGGGGACGCCACTGTGGATGTGTTTACATTATTTTTGTATGTACACGTGGTGGGTCTCTCCGGGAAAGATGCCGGTCCGTAGTCGAAGGTGGTCGGGGTGGCTTGCTTGAGGTCGAAGAGCATATACCCCTGCTGAGGGGTTGTGGCATCTTTAAAGGCTTCCAACGCAAACGGTGTGCGGCCGGGATATATCTGTCTCGCCAGGTGCAGCAGTTGAGTGGTATCTCTCGGGTTTTTGAAGACCACCAGGTAGTGGGCATTTAAGCTGATGTTCTGATGTTCTTTGTTTTTACTGAACAGATTCTGCACAATGTAGATGATGCTGAGCCGTCGATGGTGGCTGCCTTTGGTAAAGAGTTGGGTGACCCGCGCATCCGTCTCCGCCATGAGATCATCCAGAACCACCAAGGTGTCGGGTTCCAAATCGGTCAGGTTGGGTAGGCCTTCCACGAACGTGATGTGGGGCATTGCTGCATACGCTTCCTGCCATTCTCCGTAACACCACACGACTCGGGCAATAGGTGGGGTGATCATGCTGTCGGCGTGTTGAAGGAGCTTCCGGACGAAGTGCGTTTTGCCGGAACCCGTCGGTCCTGCGATGAGACACGTGAAGGGATGCTGCCACCGAGGGTCCATGGTTCGAGGTGTATCCGTTGTCGTGGTAATCCGCTCTTGTAAATTTCGTACGAGTGAACTGGAGTGGTGGGTACAACGTCGGTCGTCGTTGTCTGTTCACTGCGAGGGATGATGGGGGTGGGTACAACGTCGGTCGTCGCCCTCACTGTGAGGGATGAAATCCGGTGGGTCTTCAGACGTAGTGGGTGTACTTGGTGTAGGTGTGGAGCTTGGTGTGGAGCTCGACGTGGCTTGTACACGGGGTGTGGTGTGACTGGGCTCGATACGGGGTTGACTGGTGCTATCTGTAGACCGGTTTCACTGATGGCTGGTGTTCTCAGTTGGTTAAGTAACGTGCTGACATAGGCTACGTCGTAAAACACACCTCCGTACAACACACTCAGCAGGGTTAGCAGTATCACCACAAAGCCCACTTGCGCTTTGCGCGTTTTGGGAGACGCTGTGTTCAGAGGCAGCTGCTGTTTGTCCATAGCACTGTGGTCGGACGTGGAATGAAGGATGACGGCAGTGGTGTCTGGCTTTATAGTCGTTTCACCTGGTTGGCAGCGACCCAGGAATTGAAGGAACTGGGCCAGCCTTGCCATTTGACGAAATGAAACAGTTTGCCACGTCGACGTTCCGTTTTCAAAATCTGCTCCACCGTGTAGTAGTCTTGCTGTGTTTTTACGACAGGCTGTAATTCCGTCTCGTAAAACGTCCCTAGCAACGGTTCCCCCTGAAGATCTTCCAGTTCATAGATTCGCTGCTGTCGGGGTAGGTGCCGTTTAATCAGGAAGTGTTCATCGCTCCAGTTGGGCAAGTAACTTTTCTCGAACTTGCCCTTGA
The DNA here is from genome assembly GCA_036873755.1 of Hanleya hanleyi. Lineage (NCBI taxonomy): Eukaryota > Metazoa > Mollusca > Polyplacophora > Lepidopleurida > Hanleyidae > Hanleya > Hanleya hanleyi. The sequence goes on along the minus strand of JAVTVY010014286.1, from coordinate 38,939 downwards.
CTTTACTGATCCGTACAGGGTCCCCGACCTTGTACACCGCCTTCGGCGTTCGCTGCGATGGCCTGGGGTACAAGACACGCCGGACTTGGGCTTCATTGCGTTGGGTCACGGTAATGGGGGCTCTCTCTATACTCCGGTGATAGGCTCGATTGTAACCACTCACAAGTTTCGGGAGAACATCGATGTACCGCCTTGTATTCTTATAGGTGAAATATTTATACATGCGGCCTTTGAATGTCCTGTTGAACCTTTCCACCACGGAAGCCTTGGTCTCGTACGTATGGAAGAAAAACACCTTCTGGGCTTTCAGAAACTGTTGGAACGGTCTGTTGAGGAATTCCGTGCCTTCGTCGGTTTGCAAATACAAAGGTTTGCGCCCGATCTTGAAGATGTCTTTGAACGCCGCTATGAGATTCGCCCCCGTTTTCGTCCGGATGGGTACCACCCACGCATACTTGGATAGGATATCGATGCACGTCAAGATATACCGATTCCCATCGTTGTGTTTGGCAAATGCGCTCATATCGACCAAATCCGCTTGCCACTGGGCATCTATTCCTCCCACGATGACCCGGTTCCTTAGAAAATGGCGACGGACAGATCGATGTAAGGTATAGGTGTCTTGTTTTCTTAACCAATCTCGGACATGGGCACGTTGTATCCCCTGGGGTTTGGCCGCTCGATAGAGAGCTGACAATGCACTATAGGCCGCCGGACTGTCGGGACTGTAGTATAAGTTATCCAACACCTTCTCCCAGCGCTTCATGGTGACAAATGATGATGGACCCTGGCTCTATCGTTTATTTATAACGGGTATATCTTGGGCCGGAGTTTCTTTCTGATTTTCTTCGTGGGCTTCCACAGTGTCCATGGTAAATGACCAGTCCAACTCGTCTGATGACCGCTTGATAAGCACTTGATCTACCACGGCATCTTCCAATGCAGACCATAGATCAGGGTGAAGGGTAAAATGCACTGTACCTCCATCTAGCCGAGCTAATTGAGCAAAGAAAGGGCCGCGTCGGATGTACACATCGTGACACAAGTGGATGAGGTCGCCGTCCAGTTCACCAGACAACACCCGTTAGAATTTGGTCCAGCCCTCCCGGGACAGACGAATGTGGGCCGGGCACGGTTGTGTAGGGTCCGCATCACAGATGTCTCCCACCTCCTCCATGATATCGACCTTATCCGCATACACGTGCAGGAAAACCTCGGGGGTTAAGCTGAGATACGCCAGTATTATATGCTCCGTCATGGTCAGTACGTGAATGGTACCAGATTTGACTGTCTCTCGTATTTATAGGGAGAACCCCGTGAGATCAAAGGATCAGGTGGTCATGTCACTGGGCTGACTGAGTCTAGCCGGGTAATCAATGGCATCGTCGTCTGGTTCATGGCTAGACATTTGTTCATTGGGTTCTGCCGCCGATTCTCTCAGGGCACGAGCCCACTCCAACTCGTCTGATGACCGCTCGTCAGGTGTAAACAGCTGGTCGACGATAGGCACCACTTTCTCGAAGGCTGTCCACAGATCGGGGTCTAGGGTGAAGCTTCGCGTAGGGTCTTGCTAGCGGCCCAGGCGTGGGAAGAAGGGTCCACGGTATACGTAGATGGCATTGTCTATGTGGATGAGGTGTCCATCGAGCTCGCCGCTCAACACCCGTTTAAATTTGGTCCAGCCGTCACGGTGTAGCGTAACCGTATTCGATACGGTCTCAGCGGGCGACCAGCAAACATCTCCACGGTCTTCCACGAGGGTGACTTTATCTTCATAGACGTGTAACCCCACCCGGGGTGTAAGGGGAAGGATGGCTCGTAGAACTGGTGACATGCTTGATCCAATGTCGAACGGTGAATGACACACACTGTGTCTGACCCTCGTATTTATAGTCAGGTCCCACTGTCAATGCCACAGCGCCAGGGTCAATAGGGCACAGACTATTGTGATTACAACACATATAAGGGAAGTGGGAAGAGGTGCCGACATACTGACTGCGTCACATGACTTCACAGAATAGTCTTCTGGTTAACCTATTCTAAAGCACATACCAAGAATCCAACGATTCGTGATATGTGTTGTATCTCAGGTACGCTTTTATTGTACCTGTTCATGTGGCAACTTGGATGATATGACCACACGGCCCCAAGCACCGGCATAAGCGGTATTAGATACAAATCTAGAGAGCTATGATGGAAATGCTCTGACAACTCGTATACCGTCGCTGGTTCCGGCGTGAGCGCTCGTGTTCCATAGCCCGAGCATCAAGGATGGCTGTCATAGTCCAGTAGTGGTGAGTGATGGCACACCTCTCCATCGAGTGCACTGTGTCGAGGACCGCTTCTGTGAACTCGTTCAGGATCTGGCGTCGCCCCTCGTTGTCGTCGCCATCTGCAAACTTGGACCGGACCACTGCTCGGTAACCCGTGAGTGAATTAACCACGGTGGCATGCTGTAAAATGCGAGTCGCATAGGGCTGGATCTCCGTCATGGCTCTGCAACCGTAGAAATGAAGGTGTGGGATCCAGAGGGACGTGTTTTATAGACCATGTCACACATGCGCGCCTAGACGTCGGGTGTAGTACGTAATACGTACTATTCTGATGGGTTATGTGGCTCCTATAGAGATAGTACCTTATCGACAATGGGGATTACTTTTTCCAAGGCTGTCCATAGATCAGGGTGCAGAGTAAAACCACCTCGCTTCAGACAGAGGAGTCGAGCAAAATAGGGACCGCGGAAAATGTAGACGTCGTCACACAGGTGAATGCTATCACCGTCCAGGTCACCCAACAACAGATGTCCCTTCACATAGGCTTCACATGGATACCTCATACAACTCCATCGGCCCATTAGGGGCTCCCCTAGCTCCAAAACGTCTATTTTTTATACATCTATACCCTTTGGCCACCGCGCATGCGCAGAATGCCGATATTTCAACCCCACACCCAGCCCATTAGATGCCCCTTCACGAATGCTTCACTTTGATACCTCACTCGACCACATTGGACCATTAGGGGCTCCCCTAGCTCCAAAACGTCTATTTTCATACCCTTTGGCCACCGCGCATGCGCAGAATGGTGACAACGCCCGAGCCACTAGTCCAGTCAGATGCCCCTTCACGAAGGCTTCACATGGACACCTCATACAACTCCATCGGCCCATTAGTGGCTCCCCTAGATCCCAAAACGTCTATTTCCATACCCTTTGGCCACCGCGCATGCGCAGAATGGTGACAACGCCCGAGCCGCTAGTCCAGTCCGATGCCCCTTCACGAATGCTTCACATTGATACCTCATATGACTCCATCGGCCCATTAGTGGCTCCCCTAGCTCCAAAACGTCTATTTTCATACCCTTTGGCCACCGCGCATGCGCAGAATGCCGATATTTCCACCCCACACCCAGCCCATCAGATGCCCCTTCACGAATGCTTCACTTTGATACCTCACACGATCCCATCGGTCCACTAGGGACCCACCTAGGTGACAAAACGTCTATTTAGGTATTCCCCGTATACATTAACACCATGGGGAAAACCCCAGACAAACAAGTCTATACATGTCCATGTGACGGATTTGAAAAAAATACTCGCTTTTGATTGGACGACTTGAGCTGGTGAATGGGGGCATGCCGCCATCTTGGACCCACCAGTGTGGGATACAATGGCGGCAGGCCGCCATCTTGGACCCACGGAACGCCGCCATCTTGGATCCACCAGTGTGGGATACAATGGCGGCAGGCCGCCATCTTGGACCCACAGAACGCCGCCATCTTGGACCCACCAGTGTGGGACTCAATGGCGACAGGCCGCCATCTTGGACCCACCAGTGTGGGATGCAATGGCGGCAGGCCGCCATCTTGGACCCACAGAACGCCGCCATCTTGGACCCACCAGTTTGGAATGGCCGCCGCCATCTTGGACCCACAGAACGCCGCCATCTTGGACCCACCATCTGGGAGCCGCCATCTTGGACCCGCCCTGTCCAATGAAAACGCCTCTTTCATCCCAACCGGAAGTGACGTCATTTTTACATCCGGGTGAAATGTGCGTCAAACAGGGTAGACGCCACTACTCACGTTTTCGTAACATCGGTAGAAAAAATGGCGTCCTGATGCGAATAACCTGTAGGATGTCGAAGTTTCGATCGAAGCGCCATCTGCACATAGAGAGGAGCAGATAACTCTTAATGGACCGTTCTGGTCGCTGCCCCAATTCCTGGTTATCTCCCCTGATTAGAACATTTCTGTCCCCAATTAGGTGCCCAGATCCCCTTCAGTGACTTCAATATTAAAATCTTCGAGATTGCCTGGTAATTTCAGTGTGCAGGGGCCAAATAGGCCTCCAGATCCCCTTCAGTTAACTGACATCTCCGGGAATGCATGTTTGGGGTAGCAATATTGGGATTGTCATTTCTTGTGGATTTCACTATGGGGTGTGACACATTTTCTTTCTCTGTCTCACACTGTAGAAGACGATGGGAGGAGTCTCGTGGCAATAGGGCGACTTCCGCCGAAAAGTTATCATGCGCATGCGCCGTGAATAGGTAGATCTTGGTGAACGTTTTTGGGTCGAGGTGGACCATCCTTGGTCCGAATGGTTCGTGCGATGTGCCAATGTATACACTCGTGGGGGGGAGCGTCAGACTGGATGGGCATGGAGTGAAAGTAAGGCCATGGCGCGCATCCATAAAGCGGTATAGAAAGAGCATTGGATTGGACGTTTTGAGGAAGAGATGGACCAATATTGGTCTGAATGGGTCGTGTGCATGCGCAGACGGAGAATTGTGGGAAAACGGCAATGGAATGGACGTTTGGGGTCGAGATGGAACAATATTGGTCCAATGGGTCGTATGGTGTGGCATGTTGAAGCATTCGTGAGGGAGCCTCCGACTGGGTGGGTGTGTAGTGGAAATACCGTCCATCCGCGCATGCGCATTGGAAAAAAACACATTGGAATGGACGTTTTGGTGTCGAGATTGACCAATATTGGTCCGAATGGGTCGTGTGAGGTGTCCGAGTGAAGCGCTCGTGGAGTAGAGCCAGGCTGGGAGTGACAAGCGCCTTTGCACTCTGGCTCTGGCTACCTGGTAGAGTTACCTCAGCGTAGGTGTGTGTAGTGTCGCCTGACACAGATATCGGATTAAATGACTCTAAGCGGAGATGTTGTGAAAGCATCGCATCACTTGATAATCGCCCCAGTCCTGTTCGAAATATCAAACTCATATGAGTTCACGTGTGCAAATACCGATCAAGGTTCGCTTCATATTGGTCGATATTATGAAGCGATAAGTAGCCTGAGTTGAGGCGATGAAATTCGCAAGAATTGAGCGAAGATTTGGAATTTTATTCTGCCAAAGTTCATTTCCTGCAGTTTTGTTCACCGGTTTGGCATCGATCCCAATCCATTTGAAATAGGGTACAGCGCTAAGAACCATGGGAGTTGATTTTAGTTTTCATATACTATCGCGAGATCTCGTTGTTTCGAGATTTTTGTTTTTGTTGTAGCTGGTTTTTAGCTTGTAGGTGCTGCACAGGGCATATTTTGATATAGAAAAACACACTTTCGTTAGTTCCAATCGCCATGTAATTATAACCTGCTTAAAGCTCAATATCTCCTTCACATTTGGCACTGTAGTTATATGTCCCAATTCTGCTTTGTTTCTTTGCAATCTTCTGTACAAAGCGACCCGGGGCCGATTTTAACCCGCATAGACTCCAGCTGATCTAATAAGGCTGCGCGTATAGCGGCAACTTTGTATGAGGACCAGATTGTTTAGAGTCGAAAACTTTTTTGAAACTATTTTCCTTAAAAATATCCCTGAAATTCCTTGATATATCATAAAATGTATCTTAAAATGGAGATTTTTTAAGAAAAATACTTAACATGCCACCCAAAACAAATAATGTTCCTTGGGTGTTAGATATAAGGAATAATCTTTGAGAAATTTGAGGAATTTCCTTAAAATAAAGGACAATTCCTTAACAATAAATTAACATTCCTTATTGTTGTATTACTGTATATTGCAAGATTTATATGCTTACTTCGAAGGGTTTTTCAGTTCCTCTGTTACAAGGTTGAGATTGTTCCTGTAAACCAAATGAAATAAATTCGATAGCTTCTGACAATTACTTTCCTATAATTATTATGCACTGAAATTGACAGTCCTACTAACATAAATCAGAAAGCATAACTGAGAAAGGGTGGAAGGCGGTGGCTTTTCATTATTGTTTCGAATTCAAGCGCAAAAGGTTTGAAAGGCACATCTATTCTGAACGATTGATATTTCATGACCCTGAATTCTAACGACATTGTGCAAGAAGCTAACAGGCTGACAAACAAACGTACATTGGGCGTGAACGCTGGTAATACAATACGCTCCTCAAATCAGCGTTTGTGCTACGATCCTAACTATCCTTGTTCCGGCAACTTCGCGCCCCAACTTCATATGTCGAATTACTGCGGACCACTGAAAAGGGGTCTTATGGAAACTTTTCGATTACATTATTTACATAAGCAAACAAACCTAACCCATATCAAATGGTTGTAGGCCTACAATCCTATGTTTTATGGACATCGTTTAATTTAACTTAATTTTTCTTATCAGATTCATGTCATCTATGGTTGATGGTCCCTGGGTGAGGCCTGTTTAATCTTTTGGCGAGATTCAGTAGCTATAATCATGACACGTCCAACCAGGTCGATGAGTGTCTAGCGCCAAACAGGCAAACCACAGAAAGATCAAATAACGTTTCTCCGACTCGCGTCTAAAGCGCAGTTTTATTGATAAAGCGTTTAAAGAGAAGTTTTATTTCATTTCCTCCGTAGTACAACATTTAACAACCATTCAGCATTTGTATGAGAAATCAGACAACGAAACCAGCCTAATGTCACAATGATTGTGCCCGTCTGAATCAGTGACCGGGAAAACAAGGAAATTAAGGTTTGGCCGATTTAATGAACGTAGTAATACCACTGAGTCTATCAAGTTAGCGGATTGACCTGACCATGACCGATGCAAACATTATATTGAATTCCCCACTACAACTGATGAAAAATACGTAAGTTACGAATAAACACCGGTAACAGTTGGAGTATTTTGACTTACCAGCCATCATATGCCCACAGACCGTTATAGAATGCAATGGCAACCAGCGATGGTGAATCTACGGTATCTTCAAAGCCTTCATTCACGTTATCGGTGTTACCTATGGGGAAAACATCATTGATTTGTTTGATCGACAGTCAAATAATTAGAAAAATGAACGCACTATAATTGACTGAATGAAATAATAGCTGTTCATTGCCCATCTCCCAGATTGTTTCGTTTGTAAGTCGAGTTCCTCAACGGATGACAACATCATATCATTTCAACTCCAGATCATGGCCGCTTAATTGATTGGGTGGACATGTCTGATTGCATATATTAGTGTACCGTATCTGGTTACACCTACCTAAACCAAGCATAACAAGTCCTCCAAATGTTATAACTGCTATGCAAACCAGCTTGGCCAGCGTGAAGAAGTTCTGCACCTTAGCGGCCACTTTGGCACTGTAGCAATTGATGAAGGCGATGAGCACTACAGAGAAGACGAATTATAATATGATGACCGAATCAAAAAGTTTTAAAGTTATATCTGTACACTGCTTATCAGTAAAAGTGGATCTTCGCACCTATTTAGGGACAGATAACTCTTGCACACTGCTTATCAGTAAAAGTGGATCTTCGCACCTATTTAGGGGCAGATAACTCTTTTTGAACATTCCCTGGTTATCCCTTTCGTTTCGACTATCAGCCGCTGAATAGATACCCATATCCACTTCAGTTACTCCTAAATAGGCGCGAAGATCCCCTTCAGTTACTTATGTTGATATGTCACCGCTAATTTCCAGTGAGGACACATCCAGGTCAAAGGTCACTTCCGATCATGTGACTTCCGGTGCGAAGTTACTTCCTGGTCGAAAGGGCACATCAGCTCAAAGGGTGGATAACTCTTTTGGACATTTTCTGGTTATCCCACTTGTTTCGACTATCAGCCCCTAACGAGGTACCCATATCCCCTTCAGTTACTTCAATGTTAATTTTTATCTCACCGTTCATTTCCGGTGATACCATTTCCGGATGATGTCGGGGGGAGGGGGAGTGTTCCCCACGTTAAAAACGTGTGAGTCATACGGACCATATACACTGGGCTACGCTGTTTTGAACTTGCATTCTGGGAGTGATGGGTATAAATTCGAAGGACAGCGACAGTGTGTGTCATCCAACACGCGTCATTTGCTCTGCCATGTAACGAGTTCCACAAACGCTCCTTTCCCTCAGACCCGAGGTCGGGTTACACGTCTATGAGGATAAAGTCACCATTGTGGACCACCGGGATGTCTGCTGATCGGGCCCTGTGTCCACATCAAAATCGGTTACCCAACACCGTGACGGCTGGACCAAATTTAAACGGGTGAACTTCATCCACATGGACAACAACATCTACGTTCACCGGAGACCGTTCTTCGCACGTGTGGGACGTTACCAGGACTCCACCAGAACCTTCGATCCGTGGACGGCCTTCGAGAAAGTGGTACCTATTTTGGCTCAGCTGTTTACACCGGACGAGCGGTCAGGGCCCGTGCCCTACGTGACGAGGTGTTATAACCCATTGAGCAAATTATCAAGGACGACGATGAGAAGGACTATCCGGTACTCACCTCCGTGACCTACAAAGATGTTCAGGCAAAACACCCGTAGTCCAACGATGGACTGGATATATACAACGATGGCAGAACCCAATGAAACCCTTCAGAAAGGAGCATCGACCTCGTTATAAATACACGATACGTAAGGGGGTCCTTCAACAGTCATCACCATGAAGAGCTGGTGTTGGACATGTTGTATTACAGTCCCTTTTTGAAATGGCAAAGCTCGTTCGTTCAATTGCTGAGTCACGACCAGCCAGATGAAACGGCTATCAAACTAGAAACCACCGCTGTCAGGGTTCATTCCACGCTCGATCTTGAACACAGTGCTATGGATAAAGTATCTCTAAAAACAGTGTCTCCCAAAAGCACAAGTGGAATTCGTAGTGACATTCGTGTATTTACGATGTAGCATACCTGAGCACCTAGCTCATCCCACAGCTGGGAGTGCCAGTCAAACAAGTCTACAGACCTCCTCTACGTCAGTCAAACCTCATCTGATCCCCGCGACCACCACACCGAGTATACAGTACAGGTCAACGTCGAGCCCTACACCAAGCATTACAGCGCCCACTACACTGGAAGTCCCGCCGTATACGACAACCCAGAGCGAACGCTCGAACGTGTCGACAACGGTACCATAGCTCGACGCACCGACGACCCCGGTTTACTCCTACCAAATTTACAAGAGCGGGTTACCACGACAGCGGGTACACCTCCAATCATGGACCCCCGGTGGGAACACCCCTTCACCTGCCTCATCGTTCAACACGCAGACAGCGTGATTACCCCACTCATTACCCGGGTCGTGTGATGTTACGGAGAATGACAGGCGACGTATGCAACGATGCGCCACATCACGTTTGTGGAGGACCTATCCAACATGGTCAACTTGAAACATGACAGTTCGGGGATCATCGATGATCTCATGGAGGAGACGGATGCTTGGGTGGTAGTCAACATCGGCGGCTCAGCATCATCTACATTGTGCAGAATCTGTTCCTGTAAAAACAAAGAACATCGGAACACCAGTTTGAATGCCCACTACCTGGTACCGAGGGACACCACCGAACTGCGGCGTCTGGCGAAACAGATGTACCCCGGACGCACTCAGTTCACATTGTAAGCCAGTAAGATGCGAGACCCCCTCGATATGGGTATATGGTCTTCGACTTGAAGCGATGCACCCCCGACCACCTTCGACAATGTACCGATGTCTTTCTCGGAGAGACCCACCACGTGTACGTGCAAACATAATATTGTGTAAACACAACCATATTTGCTCCCTCCAGCTGGAGTGTGTATGTGATGAAGGAGATAACAAAACCCATTCTTGTTTATGTTTTCTCTGTATTCAACTAATAAAAACAATAGAGTTGGGGGTTTCACGGTTCAAGTTGAACAAGCATAAGACAGGTCTCCCTACCCTGGTCCAGAAGCGAGTCTCTCAAACACAGAGGAGAAAGATCTTAAAGAAGGCCGGTTTCTCTGGGCCATCTTAGTGCCGTTGGCTGCTTTCGTGCTAGGTCCATTAATGGTGGACTCTTTGGTCGACAATGAATCACACGAAAGTATGCTCTGGTGGACCCGCGCCTTGTTCAAAGCCTACAATCTCCGTATCCCATCTCACCTGCGGTGAAGACAATAAATACACTCGATCAAGAGATGCAATAGATTCTACAACGATCAGAGTTAAGCGACAGAGAGAAAATACAGCGCTACAATTACACGCGTCAACGGTACATCACGTTCATGGGGCAAATACAAGACCCTTGGATCAGTCACAGATTCAGTCACACAACTAGCACAACGTGAACTGCCAGCACCACTTGTCCCACAACCTCCATTACCAGGTGTTTCCCCCTCAACCCCGCAGTGGGTGGCAGAGGAAGTCAGAGTCTTTCCAGAGGAGGGGTGGTTTGTTGTTGGAACGGTTGAAAGATAATCCGAACATGTCCTGGAATGAGAAAGGCGAACTTCTGGTTCAAAACCAAAGTTGTGCTCGGCACCCATACGTTGGATTTGGTGAATGATCTGATGCGTCAGCGCAGGTCACAGAGCGACCCAACAACAACGCACATGGAAGACCGGAGATTTGCGTAAATATGTCCTTCATCCACTCAGGGTCCTGCGACTCCACCGACAGTGAATTTGATTTGTCGACCGTCCCGCCCACGCAGACCAGTGCCGAACAGGGACTGTGGGTAGAGCATCTCTCGTCAGCATCATGAAACCGGGCCTATCGAGTTCACCATCAGAAATGCACATACGGCCTATGTGGATTTAGCCCATAAGTACTTGTCTGTGAAAGACAAGATCGTTAATGGTGATGGCTCCAGAATCGTCGGCCGTGCAACGGTGGGACCGACGAATCTCTTGCCGCAATCTATGCTTCAACAGGTGGATATTCCAATCAGCGACAAACTCATCAGTGGCTCGATCAACACGTACCCGTATCGGGTACATCGAAACGCTGTTGTCGTACGGGCGAGAGACTTAATAATCTCAGCTGACAGTCCCCTTATTCTACTGGGACACAGCCCAGCAAATGGACCCGGATTTCCGGTCCCGGTTGGGACATGTACGCGGAATCGGTGTCCATTTCCATCAACTGCTAGTCTGAGGGGTCGAAATATACACCCATGAAGTCGTAGAGAGATTCTAGTATACGCAGTATGGCCAGCTGCAGATCTGCAGGGCAGGTTGTATGTGATGGTCTCTTGGGACGAAGTAACTTCGTAGGTAACGTCGTCAATTATAACACATATAAGGGAAGTATAACCAGTGGCACTTATAACCTCCATGAGCCGGTACAGAGTGATTTCAGGCGCTTACAGGCTTGTTTTGTGGTGCAAGTCTGGATGTCGACGTGGCGGTCCCGATTGGTTACGGTTTTTATCATAGCCACTGTTGCCAAGCAACGTTATCGATTCCCCGATGGTAGCTTTACTGGGGTCGGGATCTCCTTGGGCGACGGGCGGTGGTCACGGCATCTGCAAAATCATTGAAACAAGCCTCGGGTGTAAACTCCATCACTCGGTAGATTTTGGTGACTTCGAGCCATTGACGCTGGTACCAGAGCAGTAAGAGGACGCTCAGCAGGATCTTCCTCTCTAAACATACTGCTGTTCAACATACTTCAACATACCTGAGGTACCGATGTCGTCTCGCCCCACCTCGGTGTTTTTGAACATGGGCGAACATTTGGCGAATTTTGCGTTCATGTGGTCAGGGACGTGAAGATCACATTCGACGAACCCGTAGAGGTCTCCCGTCTAAACAGCGCGTAGGATGCCGGCCATGGTGATGATAGTCCGGTAATCCAGCTGCCGATCATGTGAGTACAGAAAGATGTACAACTTCGGGCTGACGGCGTTGTATCTGGTGGAACTCACACTCCCATAGTTGTACATAGGCGTAGCCCAACCGCAGAGTATAATAGCGGTTCTGGTCCACTTCCTGACGTTAAACGGCCGGGCTCAGTCCACGACGGTCGTTGTAGCGCCCTCCTGTGAGCGAACACTCTTATCCGTGCCAGTAGCAGTCGTGAAACTGGAACACAGTCGGTCATTTATTGATAATGGTAAATCCGTCTACAGGGATGCCTCGGTCCCCAGTTAGTTTTTCCGTGTGGTTGGTTTGGTGACGGATGGTGAGCCTCATCGCTGAGCTTCCCTGCCGAGCCGTTGTTCGGCCAGTTGTTTTGTAGAACGTTAGGCTTTGAAGGCATACCCCGGGGGCCCACCGAGTATAATTGTGCCAAACACACTAGGTAGAGGGCGTTGGCGTCGAATCCGATTATTTTCACTTCTGACACAGATTTCCTCCTGGAATGTGGGTCAGCTTCGGTGGTACCGGTGGAATATAATGCTGTACCCTCCAAACAGGGCCAAACATGTCGGCGTCTTTCTGTTCGAAGAGGGTAATGGATTTTTGTAAATCCTGGAACAGATACCTTAGGGTCATGCCGGGAATGCTTACACACTCTTATAACACATCGACACACATACCTCGGTAGAAGGCGGTCATTTTGTCGGTAGTTTTCAAGAAATTAGAGCGATATGCAAGAGGTGGGAAAAATTGACGACGGCTGGCGACTAAAAAACAACCATATGACACTACAGGAAAGCATCCTTCGGCACCTAGCATTCAGACCCGAGAATACGTTGGTTTCTTAGACGTAGCCTTAGTATCTCAGCGCACTTTTATTGCAGGTGTTCATGTGGAGACTATGAAGTATCCACACGACCCCTAACACCGGCTCAAGCGGAATTAGATACGCTAGCTCGGGAGCTGTGATGACAGATCAGCTTAAACAGCTCATCTAATGTTGATGGATGAGCATCGTGGACGTTTGATCGATCAAACGCCTCAACATGGGGTAACCTGTTAAGTGCAAGAATATCCAGAGTAACTGGGCACGACATTCCGATTGATGTAATAGACGAGGAAATCTCGGACAATTTGCATGCCTTCACGGACCAACACCTGTTGCAGTTCGGTGTAAGTTGTCTAGGATAACGCTTCTCCTTTGAGCTTGTTGTAGAAGGCCGCTTGGGGTGGAAGTTGCGTCTCGTCCAGACGGTCCAGGTGGGTCATGTAGTTATATGGAAAGCAGCCTTTGCTCTGAGCGCAGGCGTAGGCTTTTATCCACTGTAATTGGGTGTCAGGTAAATACCGCACGTCTAGAAAGCGGAAACCAGTCGTGGAGAGGATGCCGTAGTTCTGCGTCTACTTGATGTTACCGGTTTTGGCTAGGTAGGGGTGCAGGAATTCTTTGATTAAGTTCATATCGTACCACCCGGATTAGAACACGAGAAAGGGTAATTGGTTCAAATATTCCAGCAAACGCAGCTTCAGTTTCTGAGCATACGGTTTGTGTGGTTTGGGCGCATCAGTTCTCATCGTATCAAGTGAGATCACGGTAGATTGTGGAGGCGAGATGTTCTCTACTGGCTTGATTGGCCGTCTCCTGATAGTCGATTATCCATGTGGGCCAATGATAGAGACAAAACAGACGAGAACCATGTCGTAACCGGGCACGTTGGTGTGGATACTCATACTCAAGGGAATGTGGCGTTGGATCATTTGCGTTTTGGCCGACACCATCTCCATGGCTCTAATAGGTCTTGAAAATGGTAACAGGCTCGGTACGGGAAATAGCTTTGATCTATGGAGACATCAATGCCTTCATCCAACAGCTCTTCAAATATGGTGGGTGTGTTGTGGAAGACGCCCCCGGAGAACTTCCGTTTCTGGGGCATAGATATTCATGTCCGTAATGTAGGAGATATGCCCGCCAGTCTCCGTCTGATGAACATTCAACTTCATGGTTGTGTCGTACTTCCCCGGAGAGCAATGTACGAGGCGGACTGTGAGTCGAGGGTCATCGATGTTGTAGTCATCCACGTGTTGGGACAGACTATAGACGACAATATTAACCTGAAAAGCTTTCCACCACATCGAGTTGTGATATAGGGACCCAACGGAAGTCATGATATTTCATGTTCTCTTCACGTATGGATTGTTCCCAATATATGTTAGCAATTCGATCACACCCTTTGGATCGAGTCTAGTCCAGATGAATAGCGATATAGCGGAACAGGCATTTTCGATCAGGGTAGGACCCGTTTTGTCCACTCACGCATACCTTGTCGGTGTAATAACCGCGGTAAGCTGATAAGGGCGCCGATGGGGTGATCGATCATATTTGCCACGTAAAACGTGACGTTCGACGTCATCTGCACCTGCCATTTGATGTTGGGGCGTTATTGTCGAGCCCATTGCAAGATATTCAAGTTCTCTGGTTGGGTAAGTGCCGTGTCCAGGAACGTACGGTAATTGCGAAGGACGGTACACGAGGATATTGTGACTGGGACAAAAGTACCGGAGCTGGGCTGTCTCCATATGCTGTAACAAATAGCCGAAGGTAAGATTAAAGTTGAAGGCCGTGGATTGATCCTCAAAAGTGGTATGGGCGTAATGGGGTAGGCTGGTGTTATCATCTAACCAGAAATTGTACAAGTCCAATATAGGGCGATGGGGCTAAAACAATGCCGGATGGTAGGCCAATTGCGTTAGTAGATCGTACTCAAAGCTTCCTGTATCGGTAACACTTCTGTGGGCGGCTCTTTAGGATCTGTGGTAAAGTTTGCCTCCTCTTCCCCAGTGGGGTCTAGGTTCCTGGTAAGCGGTGATCGGGATCTCTTACGTCGCACGTTCCGTATAGGTCTGAAGTGACTGGATCTGTGCGGCGTGGCGTGTAAGATGTGGAATTCATAATGCTGCATGACATGGCTTCGTCTGAACTTTGTGAAATTGAATACAGATTTACAAAACTTCCTGTTTTATAAGTCGTCCGCCGTGGGGTTTCCACGGGGATTCCCCAAATAAAATTCCCAGAACATTTCACGAAACATTTACCCTGACATAAAGCGATGACCTAAAAAACAAGGTATTCCACCATCCCCCTGTACAATGTTCCAGTGTAGAGCGATGACGTCATGATCTATAAATAGAACAGAGTTTTCTCAGCAAAACCCCCGTACAATGTCACTGCGTAGAGCGACAACCTATAACTAGAGCGATGACTTATAAATAAAACGGGAGGGGGGGAGGGCGGGCGGTAGGGCTGCCCGTAAAATTTTCCCGGCGTAGGGCGACAACCCATAACTGGAGAGATGACCTATAAATAAAGCATGACGTCGTGATCTATAAATAGAACAACGGGGGTTTCCCCAGCAAAACCCCCGTACAATGTCCCGGCGTAGTGCGACAACCGATAGCTAGAGCTATGACCTATAAATAAAACACAGTGGGGCGGGGGAGAGTCCGTAAAATTTCCCCTGACATAGAGCGATGACCTACAAAACAGGGGGTTTCCGATTCAAGAGGAATTGTACATCAAGTGTCGTCGACCTTGCACCATAGGATGAACGTTTCGGCCTTGTGGTGAATGGTGGATGAATGTTCGGACTTGGGCTCGTATTTTTAACGCCAGGTTTGCCACAACGTTTTCTTCAAATACACCCCGAACTATAAAAATATAACATATCGAGAAAGCCTAGTGCAAAATTTCGGGTCAACAATATAAGTAAAAATGAAGCACAGTCAAAGTATCTAAACCACGGTAGCTCAGTGGATAAGACGTTAGACCCCATTCAAGAGAGAAACAAGAAAAAACGTTAGATTCCTAAGCTCGGGGTACTGAATTCGAATCCCATTGGTGTCCATATTTTTTTTGACAAGCAACTTATCAATATTACCGATAGCCCATTGTGTATGTACCCGAAGACTGAAACCCAATATCTATTTTGAAAATACCCCCCTCCCCCATGACATCTCCAGTAAAACCCATTATAATATATATTTTGAAAATACCCCCTACGATCTTTGACCACCCGACATCCCGGAAATGACGTCACCGGATGTGACCGGAAATGACCTTTGACCCGGATGTGCTCTCTTGACCCGGAAGTAACCCCACACTGGAAGTTACGTGACCAGAAGTGACCTTTGACCTGAATGTGACGTCATCGAAAATGACCGGCGAGATATCAATTTACACTAAAGTAACTGAAGGGGTTCTTCGCGCCTATTTAGGAGCAGAAAAGTTCGAATCATGGGAGATTAACAGAAAATGTCCAAAAGAGACATCTTCCCCTGAATAGGCGCGAAGATCCACTATTACTACTACTCTTATCGTTACTGTGTCAAGATTGGTGACAAACAAATCCACCAGAATATAACTAGATAAATGAGTCATGTAGAAGTACGTATTACCAAAGAAGTGGCGAGAGCCGGAATGTGACTCAGACATAGGTTTATACAATACCAGATTAGCGACTATTGATGTATATGTCAATAAGCAGACAGCGACGACCATATAGACCCGAAGTCATGTGCATTCTGAATAACGACACGCTTGGTGACTCAGATCTATGTCGGCCCAACTGTTGTACATCCTCATTACCTCAATATCGACGAGTTTGGTCCTCTCATTTATGTAAATGCTCAATGCCAGAATAGCGACAAGCTTGGTGCTCAAATATATGTGCGACATGTCCATTGATAGAATAGCGAGGATTCTTGTGGCATATCGGTCATGTAAGACGAATTGACGAGAATTGACGGGATTTCCAATATTTTAAATGGGTAAGTGGTCGGCCTTTGTTCCATTGGTTAACAGGTCAAATCACGTTGAAAAGCGGTATCTCCTGTCCACTTACATGAACTATAGTTGTGCTCCAGCCGTCTAGGCCCCAGAGCTTCCAGGGGCATATGCTGCCCCTGAACCCTCGCCTGAAGTGCTGGAATTGTAGCCCCCGCCCCAATCGGGAAATTTTCACACCGTGCCTGTATACGCTAATCATTTACTCTTTCCATTATCATTGGGGCACGCTTGGTGACTAGGGCGTTTTTGCATACACATTACTGGTACCATAACAACGATTATCTTGGTGACCTAGATATATAATGCTGTAGTAGGCCTACTGACATACAAATTTACATTGTGATTCACGTACTTACACATTGCAACAACAGTGATCAGCTTGGTGACCCCGGGTGGTGCGCCACAATTCCCATAGAACGGCCGTGCGGCGTATGTCCCCAAACTCAGCGTCATTATACCGAACATAGATGGTCTGATGACGAGAATACCAACCCAGTCGTAAAGGTAGGCTGGCACGGGACCCCAGAATCCACCCCACCCCACAAAAGTGTGCATCAAATAGGCGTGTTCACCTCCAGAAAGAGGTATAGCCGCCCCCAGTTCAGCATAGCTTAAAGCACCTACAAAAAATCGGCACTATGGCTATTTCATTTCTTTGATGATATGTGAACTCAATTTAATCAAATGTATCCATGACCGTACTTAATGGCAGCGGGCTTAGTCGCTTAAAATCACCAGCGACTCCTCAAATGTGACCGCCAATCCGCATGGTCTTACTAAAGATAGCCAAATACTAGTAATCTTTATTCTATAGGATCTGCATGTTCTTTAGCATTGGAACCATAGGAAGATTTCTGTCCTATATTGGACGATATACTACCCTTTTTCACGTGACTATATCCCAAAATGAGCCTATTCCAAATAAGATTCGGATACGGTGGATAAATGTAAATGATTATAAATGAGAATTACTCTCGGCTTTTGACTTTCAATAGGAGATTTACCACATTATCTGTTTTTCACTTAGTTTTGCGACTCGAAAAGCTTTCAAATGCGAATCAGTTCACATGATTCTTGTCGTTTCGCCCTGTCGAGTCTGTATACCCGAGGGCGTCGGCAACCGTAGTAAATTTATGAATGACACACGTGCTGAAATGGCAACATTGCAACGATGAAAACTGTCACTCATACACACTCTCTGTTGTTCACACGAGGCGGTGAACCTCTTTTAGCTAAGTTATGTTGAAATATGGAACTATACATTTTCACCTTTCAAGTTAAATACTACACTAACCTTCCGTCAATTACCTTGACCTAATGATTTGGGTAAATTGTTCAAAGCATAAACGCACGTGATGTCATATAGCCAATCAAGATATGAGCTTGCCAACACCGTGTAGCGAGGATTTTCTTTGATGTCTGTCTGCGTGACTTCCAAATATGGCAAGTGGTGATTGTATTGACGTTCATTTCCTTCGAATACCCAATCAAATGTGAATTTTAAAGAGGTCATACAGTTGCCTTCTCCTAATACGTACCCCTGCTTGAGGGCGGAGTCAGCAAAACTGTGATGGCAACTCTCTCGAACTCGTACAGATCAACGCCGTACTCGGTGTGAGATAATTAAATGAATCTGGTATAAACGATCCTTTATCACATAAGATCGCATCGACGGAAAGTCTGTAATTTTTCGAACGACAGTAAAACATTGTCTCTGAGATGAAATACCGGAATATCTTTCCCTGAGCTTTATTACTCCCCTCGCGTGAGAGAATAGACCAGCCCCAGCGGAACACCAGATCACGTCATCGGGACGGGTCTGTCGAAGTTTGTTGTCAGGTATAACTGAATTTCGAATAAACACGATGGCAACATTTTTTCTTCAATTTAGCATAAATAACATTTGTAAATCATGCTTTAGAATAGAAATAAATGTTAGTTTTCCGTCCTCTAACTGCTAAGATATAATGGATGGTATACCTGCGGCTTCGTCCCAAGACAATTGGCAATTCCGTTTTACCAACCATTATCTGAGCAATTAGAGGACGGAAAACAAACATTTATTTCTCAATTCTCAGCCAATGAAAATAGCCGTCTACTATGCTGTCTATTATATTCTTACTGTTTTCACCAACTTAACAAGGTTATGAGACGTATATATAATTTAACAATTATAGTCATCGATATCGATCAATATGTGGTTTTGTGAAACCGCACCCATACAGTCACATACTGACTTCATCAAAAGACTGTAATTGTATAATGTATTCACATCGCATGACCTCGTCAACTGGAGTCAACAGTTGTCAATCCGCGTGGCCTCCGTAGCATGATCAAGCATGCCTGAGACGAAGAAACAGCATCCGAGGAACCCAATGACATTATATGATCACAACAGAACCTGAATATCAGCCTGTAGGACATTATGATTACAATGGAGTCAGAATATCAGCCTGTAGGACATTATGATTACATGGAGTATGAATATCAGCCTGTGGGACATTATGATTACATGGAGTATGAATATCAGCCTGTAGGACATTATGATTACATGGAGTATGAATATCAGCCTGTGGGACATTGTGATTACAATGGAAGCAGAATATCAGCCTGTAGGACATTATTATTACAATGGCGGCAGAATATCAGTTTGTAGGACATTATGAGTAAAATGGAGTCAAAATATCAGTCTGTAGGACGTTATGATTACAATGGAGTAAGAATATCAGTCTGCATGACATTATGATTACAATGGAGTATGATTTTCAGCCTGTAGGACATTATGATCACAATGGAGGCAGAATATCAGCCTGTACAATGGAGTCAGAATACCAGTCTGCAGGACATTATGATTACAATGGAGTTTGAGTATCAGTCTGTGAGACATTATGATTACAATTGAGTCAGAATATCAGCCTGTAGGACATTATGATTACGATGGAGTCTGAATATCAGCCTGTGAGACATTATGATTACAATGGAGTTTGAGTATCAGTCTGTGAGACATTATGATTACAATTGAGTCAGAATATCAGCCTGTAGGACATTATGATTACAATGGAGTCTGAATATCAGCCTGTGAGACATTATGATTACAATGGAGTTTGAGTATCAGTCTGTGAGACATTATGATTACAATTGAGTCTGAATATCAGCCTGTAGGACATTATGATTACGATGGAGTCTGAATATCAGCCTGTGAGACATTATGATTACAATGGAGGCAGAATATCAACCTGTAGGACATTATGATTACAATAAAGTCAGAATATCAACCTGTAGGACATTATGATTACAATGAAGTCAGAATATCAATGTAGGACATTCTGATTCCTTGTCAGATTGTGTCCTTCTATGTTCTACCACCATTGAATGTTTTCACTTTTCACTTATGTGTGTTGACTGTATTGCCGGTGTGTAAAGGCTGTGTATCTTGGTCAATAAATTGTCTTATCTTGTCTTATCTTATAGTAAAATATGGTTTGTACCGGTAATTCACACCACCTTAGATGAATAGAAAAGCTCAGGGTCACATTTAATATATATCTAGTGCAGACTCATCAAATGGCATAATTCTCAAGGTCTTGCTAGATGTGTTCAACAATCTAGTCGTGATGGCTAAAAATAACTCACATGACATACAAAGTGGCTTGAAAATAATGATAATAAATGTAATCTAGATAGATATGCATGCACAGTACTAAATGTAGCTGAGAATTCTTACGGTCTTACCAAATGTGGATAAGAGTCCACAGGCTGTCCATATGATCAAACTCATACCCACAGACCCAGTTCCTTCTAAAACACCACGAGGAGAAATAAAAATCCCCGATCCTGCAAAAGTAAAACCGAGACTACACAATGATTTGATATTGTATTATATGTATTCACACATACTTACGCAGTGAGGACGAGTTTCGCATATAATTGTGCAAAATCGTAACGATTGTCAACAATGTTATTGACAAACGCTGTTTTGTAACAATGGTGCATAGTAACATCATTCTTAAATTTGTCGTTTCTTAAGGAGAAATTGCATATTGAAAATGACATTCATAATATGAAGTAGCACCGTTTTAATATGAAGTTTCCTAGGAGGTGCTCCTCTTAAGGACATTTTCTATTGAAAATCACATCCTAAGACAAACCGTATGAGAACAATTATACGGATGTACACATGGATTTATATATGTTACAATACAGGAATCGTGTTTACTTGAATAAATCTGAGATCATTCATGCATTCCATAATTATTATCAGATTTATATGAGAGGATTCCAGGACTATATTGCCTAGATGGCACGTTAAAGTTTATCCAACGTAGATTACATGTTTTCATCAGTGTTGAGACAACGTTAGCAAAAATACGCCATATCAACTTTATTTGCTCATTGAAATGACGTTAGCTTGTTTGCTCATTGAAATGACGTTAGCTTATTCATTTTGTCAAGGTTAAAACTAGTTCAAGGAACGTTTAATCAACGTTTAAAGTCAAACATTGTACAAACGTACAAAATGCTACCTAATCAGCGAAACACCCGATTTGATCAGGAAAGGCAGTTACTTAAACTCCGTTATCAGAGAAAGAAGCTCCATTTCGCATAGCAGGTTGATAAACCAAAATTTTATTTCAGTTGGTGTAGGAGCATTTTATCGAGGGTATCCACTTTACTTGTTGTGATTGCAGAATTGTACCACCGCACATTTCAATATCGCAACAGTGCACCATCGCACATCTGAATATCCCTACTATTGCAACTATTGCACCATCGCACATCTCATTATCGCAACATTGCGCCATCGCGCATCTCAATGTCGCAACACTGCACTAGTGCACATCTCAATATCGATGCATTGCTCCACCGCGCATCCCAATATCGAAACACTGCCCCATCGCACATCCCAGTATCGCAACATTGCCCCACCACGCATGTCAATATCGCAACACTGCACCATGGCACATCTCAATATTGCAACATTGCACAACCGCGCATCTCAATATCGCAACAATGCACCAGCGCACATCTTACTTAAGCAAAACTGCAGCTTGCAGATATCACGCACCATCTCCCGAATCGCTCATATCATCATCGCGACATTGTGCACTATCGGGACAATATATAGATCAATTAATTCACCCAATCGTTACTTCAATTATCTTCAAACATAATCAAATGAAGCTCAGATTGAACCTACCAATCATTGTTCCCACAATCATAGCAACCCCGCTGGTTAGTCCCAGGTTTCGCTTGAGGCCGACTGTTTGATATTCATACGTGACCTCTGCATCTTCCGCCCTCTGTTCTCCAAGGGATGCCTTCTCTTCGGTCAGCTCTGACACCAATAAGAGAGCAAATCATGCAATCACATATATCTGATCATTATGGATGTATAACTGTACATTTTATGCAGCCATCAGATTTTGACTATCAATTACAGAACCAATTAGTAATATTTACCATATCCATAAGGGAACGAATATGTGAACAGCGATTAACAGCCCATTAGTATAGACAGAGCCGATACTTTACCATTTGGTGTTGGGATGTGTGGGGGTGGCGCCGATGCAATTGCAGGCATGCACATCCGGGATTTTGAGTCTATATTTTTAGGATTGTGTGGGAAGTGCGGGATATCTGGCATCTTTGTCATCGGCGCGGGCGGGGATCGAGGAGTATATGACGACATAGCGCACACGCACACTCGCTTTGAGGGCGTGTTTGAAGGCATGTAGAAGCGTTGTTGTGTGGTGTATCCAATCAAAGTTCTCTCTCTGTACAGTAGTGCTGGAGTGGTTTCACGACAGTCTTGCCAATTAGGCATAATCGCGCATGCACCCTTGCTAAAGGAGGCTTGTATGGGAGGAATATAGAACCGGTTTTTTTGCGAATAGCAACTTTTTGACTCTGTACAATAAACTCTGACGTGATTAATTGATGACAGTCTTGCCACATTGAGGTTATCGTGTGCATGTTAGTGAGGCGTAACCTTTTTGACGTGTTGTGTCGTGTGAGACATATAATGAAATATTTCACTATGTAAGGTAATAGTAGAGTAGTTTCATGACAATCCTTAACATTTGACATCATCGCACCCAACCGCACTCGCGAGGGAAAAGAGGCGTAGTGAGGCGGATTAGTGCCGTGGGTATTCACTGAAAGCTTCCATTCTGTACAGTAAAACTGTAGTGGTTTCATGACAGTCTTGTTACTTTGACCAGTGACATCATCGCGCGCATGTATACTCGCAAGGGAGTCGTAATCGACAGGCATTGTTTGGCGAATAGTATCGTGTGGGATATCCAAGGAACGCTCCCACCCTATTGAGTAATACTAGAATGGTTTCATCAGAGACGTGTCACTTTGACCTGTGACATCATCGCGCTCGTTCTCGCTCGTTTAGGAAACGTGTTTGTGAATAGTGTCGTATCCAGTGAATACTCTCACACTGCGCAGTCCTATGACGATCACAACTGCTAGCGCCGCTGTAACTGTAACGTCCGTCTTACCGCAATGCGTGGTGAGACTCCCCCCCCCCCGCACACCCTCCGCACACCCTATAGCCATACCTATCCATCAAGAACGAGTTTCTACCAGTTACGTCGCCCAAACTGAAAATAACACTTTCGATTGACTAGTCTAAATGGAGTGTGGCTAATGAGTGAGTGTGTGAGTGTGTGTGTAGGATGAGGAGGGATGTGGATGAGTGAGAAGGATTAGTGATTAGTGAGTTTTGCGACTCGAAAAGCTTTCAAACGCGAAATCATTTCATTTGATTCTTGTCGTTTCGCCGAGTCTGTATATCCGAGGACGTGGCAATCGTAGTAACTGAATGATTTGGAGCGATATGCAAGATATTCAGCACGTGAATGGCACACGTGCTGAAATCGCAACGATGACAGTTGGCACTCATACACACTCTCCGTTGTTCACACAGGGCGGTGCGCTTGTTTTAGCTAAATTATGTTTAGCTAATTATGATTACAATGGAGGCAGAATATCAGTTTAGATAGAACTCTTCATTCAGCGCGATGTTTGAAACCGCACGTTCTGTGGCCCGGGCCATGTCAAAAACTGTCACTGACATTGCCATATAAAGCCACAACAACACAACATTTGTTATCGGTCTGGAGGTGCAGACCATCCTCAAGGTAAATGTGGTGCAGTCAAATCATGATGCCATAACTGCAATGAAGTTGGACATTTTCGCCGCCGATGTCCAAATTCACAGTCGAAAGCTCAGAAATTTAAGTACAGGCCAAACCCAGCCCGAAACAGTATGTGAATGTGATACATCGTCCACCCAAAGAAGATGAAGCAGATGAAACAGATAAGTATGTGTTCTTCATCTCTGTCTGTCTGTGGCGAATGAGCCAGTGAGATAAGCGTACCTGAGATACAACACATATCACGAATCGTTAGATTCTTGGTATGTGCTTTAGAATAGGTTAACCAGAAGACTATTCTGTGAAGTCATGTGACGCAGTCAGTATGTCGGCACCTCTTCCCACTTCCCTTATATATGTTGTAATTCTGGTAGTAGTGTGGTATGAGATGTAATCGCGTCGGATTTTGTTTGCCAAAATAGATTTTTTTTCTGCTTCATAGGATTGATTTGGCGTTGAACTATTGAGAAATGATGGGATTAAAATTTTCCAATTCCTAGACCCTCTTCTTAGGGGTTCGAGACCCCACAGACCTCCCCCCCCCCCACCACACATCTAGCTCCGTTAATAGCGAACCGATGTTCGCAATCTTGGGAGTCGATTTGGGGGTTTTCGATGACGATAAGTCCATTATTAACACTTTCGAACAGAGAGGAAGTTGTTATCAGCAACTTCTGGTTACGATAGACGTTGACGTCAAGGACAATTTTTGTGAAAGTGACAAACCTAGACATATAGTTCGAGGGTTTTAGTTTTAATTTTGCCTCCTTGAGGCTTTTGAAGACTCATTCCAGTCTCCTTATCACCTGTTCGAATGTTTTACCTGGAATCAAATTGTCATCGATATAACGTATACACTCTTCCCAATGGAGTCCTCTTAGTACATCATCCAACCGCCATTCGAAAGTCGAAGCGGCATTTGCCAAGCCAAAGGGCATAACTGTGATCACTTGGGTGGTGATAGGTGTTGGTATGTGAGGTGAAATAAGCAGGTCATGAAGATTGTTGAAGACGGTAGAGCTGCACCAGATGTACTTGGAATCGACACAGACTCAGAAGGTGATGAGGCGCCCAAGTTAACCCATTAAGACAGGACAAATGTGTATATTATTGAAATAGTAGGGAATGGAAATTCACAAGAAGGTGCTTCTTTGATGCAAAGCACCCCACTACAAAATATAAATATCAAAGGTAGTATAAATCGCTTTGAAAGTGTTATATCAATATCTATGTGAAATGTGGCAACACAATATACAACAGCATATAGGTATTCCAATGGGTACTAATTGTGCACCCCTATTGGCTGACCTATATCTGTTCTCTTATGAATATGACTATATGCAGGCGCTTTCAAAAACCGATCCATTCAAAGCCCGTTCCTTCCCATTCACCAAACGCTATATAGACGATCTTCTCGCTGTGGATAATCGCTATATAAATGACGCAGTGAAGGATATATATCCACCTTCACTGGATTTGAAGGAAATTACAGATAACCCTACAGGCACATCATATTTAGACCTATATCTCTATAAAAATGAAGCGGGCCTTCTCTCTCGTCAACTGTATGACAAAAGAGATGATTGCAATTTCGACATCGTAAACTATCCCTTTCTGGACAGTAATATTCCAGTGGGACCTGCATATGGCGTATACATATCACGCCTAGTAGCATTTACTAGATCCTGTGTTAAATGTGACGATTTTAATCAACGTCACAAAACATTGTTGCAGAAACTTATAAAACAGGGCTACACCACCAAGCGCCTCCACTTAAAGTTTCTCAAATTTGGCGATACATATCGCATGCTGATAGCAAAATACAAGCGTAGCGTGCAAGATCTATGGCGTTACGTTTCGTAATTTGTGTCTAATTCCGCTTAACCCGGGACTAGGTGCCGTATGAACCCATGTACTCCAAGATCATCATGGTATTCATATGAACAGTCACAATCAAATCGTGACTGAGATACATCATTCTTTAGATGACGACTTTACAACAAACATTATGGATTAAGAATACTGATCAGCGATACGGATTTGATATTTTTGGAACATCATGATGTCTTGCCGGCATCATTGAAAACTGTTGACCGCTTCTCTCTTGCAGGTAACAAGCCTATGTTTATGTATACTATTATTGTCTTTTTGAATTTGATGCTAATACTGTTATATGGAATAGGTCTTTGGATATTGGACGCGGATATTCTCTAATGGACGACGGCTGCATTATGAATGACAGACCAGACGCTTGTAATTATAGACCCAGCATCATTGGAAACCCCTAACTCGACTCCAAGATTGTGAAAATCGGTTCACTATTAGCGGAGCTAGTGGTAGGGGGCCCCTGGGGGGTTACGGGACGGAACGGACCCCCGCTGGAAGGGAGTGTAGGGCTCAGAAAATTTGAACCCCATCATTTCCCAGTAGTTTGACCCCAAATCAATCCGATTCAGCAAAACAATCAATTTTGGCACAAAAATCCTTCTGGAGCTGTTCTGATGACCCTCATTAATACTGAGGTATATGAGAAGCGATTTCCCTCCCATCCCTTGGCACCTACACAGACGGGGAGTCACTTGTTTGTCGACAGGCAAGTATGAATCTAGGACTCATTCATGCTACATTCCTTAATAGTGTACAGGAGATTAACTCTGTTTCATGAATCACTGGAATTTTCTAGGAATTTCCAGACATTTCCACTGGTGTTGGGAAATTGTGTGCATGAAGTCACATTTAAGCCAGATGTTCGGGAAAAATCCCAAAGGCTTCGGCGTGTCCCATTTCCACGCGACAAGCCGTCGATGACGAGCTATACAACATGCTTGAAGAAAATGAGACAGATCTCAGAAAGGAGTTTGGCAAATGGAACTCGCTGAAAATTATCGCAAGCTTGCTAGTTTCAAGACTCATCGGGGATCTTTTCCTTTATGCTTATGCTGTTACATGGAATATGGAATAGGTTTTTGGATTATGGACGCGAATATTCTTTAATGAACGACGGCTGAATTATGAATGACGGATCAGACGCTTGTAATCTTACACGGTCCCCATATGGATTAAGCTCCGCTCCAGAGGCATATCAATATCTGATGGAACAGGTTTTCAATGACTTGGAATGTGGCCATATGTTACATAGATAGCATATTGTTCTTTACTCTCGCACTCTTGAAAAAAGAGCAATGAGGTTGAAAGCCGTCCTGCAGCTATTAAATTGCAGCTGTCCTGAAATTGAATTAGGTCAAATGAAAATTTGGAAAAATCAACTTTCTTGGGCACATCATTTCATCATAGGGCTCCTCCGTCCTTGTTTCTATAATTGACAGCGAGAAAGTAGAAGCCGTCACATCTGCCCCAATTCTACAGTATGTTTCTGAACTGAGGCCCTTTCTGGGCACTTGTGAGTTGAAGTTTCTACTCAACTTTGCCCATGAAGCAGAGCCCTTGAAAGACTGAATCATAAAGACGTATCTTCGACACTTAACAGGCATTCAACAAACTGAAGACACTCCTGGCGAAGGCCAACCTCATCGCCAACCAGTTGGGGCTTGGAGACCAGTAGACTATGCCAGTCGTTCTCTTTCGAATACAGAAAGACTATCCTCAGATTGAGAGAGAGCATTTAGTTTAGGGGTGGAAACGTTTCAGATCTGTAGGTTCGCCCATTTACTCTGTAGGTGGATCATCAGCCACAGTCAGCATATTTAACCCCTCCTTCACTACTGTCTATGCCAAGCTCTATCAATTTAATATTCTGCCAATTTAATAGTCTATCAATTTAATAGTTTATCAATTTAATATTTTGCCAATCTCCGACCAAAAGATAATCCTTAGCGCCCTTGAACATTACATTGTTCAGTGGTCGAAACGAGAAATAGTTGAGCCTAGAGTACTCGCCGACTGGTTAATCTTGCTAACGAAAATGTTGTGGATACTCTCCTCCACATCGACAGAAATACTCTTCTCCAAGCCAAACAAACAAGCAGGGAAGCCATGGTGGAAGACCTTCTTGCAAACCTTCACAGTTTATTCGTTATTGTACCAGCAGACCCTCAAATATATACTATTTCTATGTAAATGTTGCTATAACCACGTTCTGTTTAAGGAGTTAAGTAAGTACGGCTATTCCACCTGTTCTGTATATAAGCGTTGTCGGTCTCAGGGGATATACATGAGGGTGGAAACTGCTACTTCATAGGCGAAAGAAGCAGAAGGGTCTTCCGCCTTTCCACGTTTTCAGATCAACTCAGAATGGCTGACTGAATGTTGATTGCTACTGTAATATAGTTTCCACACGGTGTAGCACGAACATTATGTAACCGAAATGCAATCCCAAGCGACATCTCATGGCATATTATCTGTAAACCACATTTGACTAGAATCTGGAGGCGCCCTCAACCTATTGCCCGGAAACCAAATTTAGACTTTGCCACGAGGTGTCTCAAGGGCGTCGCTACCCATGGTGCGTGTGGTGCGAACGCATCCCCCTTTTTGCCCGTAGATTGGAAATACAAAATTATGTAAGATGTCAAACCCCAGTTTAGCATTAAAATACGCTAAAACGCAGGAATCGAGAGTAAAAATTCCAAATTTTCCGGTGGGGGCATGCCCCCGGACCCCCTGGAAATACTTGGCATGTATTCCTGGGATGATGAAACCAGCAAAAAAAAAAAAATTCTTTTGAGGGATCAGCGAACCCTGGAATTCCACGTAGAAATAGAGTCTTAAATTGGTATACTTATGAAATAAACGAATGTGAATTATGTAATTAACATACCATCATCTATTCATGTGGTTTGTGAGCGTAGTATTTAAGTTGGGGTTTCAGTATGTATCTAAAATCAAACATTATCGCCGCGAGCGCACCACGTGACGTAATTTGTTATAGGATTGTTTTGTATGTTAAACCAGAAAGTCAAACGAAGTCCGGCATAAGGTGCGATACTTTCTCAATATCGATGCGTGCTTATGTAAAGCAAAAGTGAAAATAGAACCTTAAATCTAAATACATTATGTTCAGATTTATTTCCGGGAAACGCGTGGAAGGCATCTCCGGCAACCCAGGACTCCGGAGCTTCCGGGGCCTAGGCGGCCCCTGGACCCTCACCTGTTGGTTTGATATATAGGACTCGCTTATCTTAGCTTTGTGTAAGTCAATAATATCAGTACGCGTATTGGTTTTTAATGTTCATTGACGTAAAGGTTATCTTTTTTTGATGTATTAAATATAACTAGAAAGTCAAATGAATTCAGGCAGGAGGTGTGATTTTTTTCAACATCAATGTGTGCTTATAAATGTGAAACAAACGTGAAAATATAACCACAAATCTGCATACATTATGTTCAAATTTATATCCGGGAAAACCCTTAGAACGCATCTCCGGCGATCTAGGATCCTGGAGCTTCCGGGGCCTGGGCGGCCCCTGCACCCTCGCCCCCCATGAACTTTTGCTAGATGAACTTTTGCTAGATACGCCCTTGGAAATTAAAAACATTCGCCCCCCGTCCCTTTCAAAATCCTACTGACGCCCCTGTCATTCAGTCAGCCATTCTGAGTTGATCTGAAAACGTGGAAAGGCGGAAGACCCTACTGCTTCTTTCGCCTATGAAGCAGCAGTTTCCACCCTCATGTATATCCCCTGTGCCCGCTTGCACCTACAGGTGGAGACACCACCTGCAGGTGCAAGCGGGCAGAACGCAATCCCAAACGAAATCTCATGGCATGGTATCGGCATACGAACTTTGAGAAGGATTTGAAGAGAGGTGCTTAAGTTATCGCCCGGAAACCAAATTTAGATTTTGTCACCAGGTGGCACCACATGTAGGTAGAAGTGTGCTAAACACAATCGCAAGTGACATCTTATGGCATATGTATACCAAATTTGAGAAGAATATGATGAGCATTTGTCAAATTATTGCCCGGAAACAAATTTAATATTTTTCCACCAGGTGGCGTCACCTGTAGGAAGAAGCGGGCGAAATACAATCCCAAGGGATATCTCATGTATTGGTATCTGCATACCAAATTTGAGGAGAATCCGACAAGTGTCCTCAAGTTATTGCCCGGAAACCAAATTCAGATTTTGACACCAGGTGGCGCCACCTCTAGGCGGAAGTGGGCGAAATGCAATCTCAAGCGACATCTTACGTCACGGTACATTCATACGAAGTTTAAGAAGAATCAAGTGGGCGGTTCTCAAGTTATTACCCGGAAACAAATTTGTGATTTTGCAAGCAGGTGGCGCCACCTGTGAGTGCAAGTGAGCGAAAGGCAATCCCAAGTAACATTTCCTGGCATGGTACATGCATGCCACATTTTAGAAGAATCCGATGAGCGTTTCTCATGTTATTACCCAGAAAAATAGGGTATTTCAAAGGAATCTGACCAAGTGTTTCTAAGTTAGCGCTTGCAGCGCGGAAGAATGGAATGAACCCTAGTGGCGCCACATCCGGGCGGATTTTGCTGAAACGCAACACCAACCGATGTTTATCGTAAGGAATGCATTTGCCAAATTTCGGAGGAATCCGACAAATTGTTCGGAAGTTATTGCTTGCGAAGGATTTGAACGGACATCCACGGACATGTACAGAAGACTGAAACAGGGTTCAGTGGCACCACCTACAGGCGGATCTTGCTGAAACGCAATATCAACTGACGTCTTGTCGCAAAGAATGCAATTTCGGAGGAATCCGACAAAGCATTTGGAAGTTATCGCTTGCGAAGTATTTGAACATAATCCACGGACACAGAGAAGTTTGGAACAAGAGGCAGTGGCGCTACCAGCAGGCGGATCTTGCTGAAACGCAATATCAACTGACGTCTTGTCGCAAAGAATGCAATTTCGGAGGGATCTGACGAAGCATTTGGAAGTTATCGCTTGCGAAGTATTCGAACAGACATCCACGGACATACAGGGACATCCACCGACACAAAGAAGCAAGAACTATTTTAAAGTCCCCGGTCGCGTTGCGACGGGGGACAAAAAGACAGTGTCACCACTCATATCGATATATCAAGAATTGCACTGAACTCCTTAAATGCATGGAACACCAAACAAAGCTAGATTTAAGCTGGCCGTATAAGTTGTACAAGCTGTCCAATGCAGGAATTTAAATCATTTTGGGAGAATTATTGTTGCCATGTAAAAAAAATGATCGAATTCAAGTGGATTCTTAAAAATCAAAAACACTTCTACGGAAAAACTAGATGGTAAAGGACAGACACATCTCTGTAATACTATTCTTTCATGACCTTATTGGATATCTTAGTTCATTAGTAATATCGATGATCAATAAAACTGGTCATCGTTATGATAATATCAGAAGCAATAAGGCTTCGTTCGGAATTTTTTTTTTCTTTCCTCTGGACATGCAAAATGAATGCAAAACCACACATTTTCCAAAAACATGGCACCACTATTTACACCAATAGTCTACCTTAACTACCCATTTCTTGATAGAAATATTTCACGACCTGTATAGGGCGTATACAAATCTCGCCTGGTACATGTAGCATTTGCTAGATCCTGTGCAAAATGTCACGTTTTGTTCAATCAACGCCATATAATATTATTGCAGTAACTTGCCAAACATTTAAGGTTATCGTAAATGTGTTCGTGGCGTGCAAGATCTTTGGCCCTACGTTTCGTCACTTGCGTTTAATTCCGCTTGAGCTGGGGCTACGGGTAGGTTGCAGGAAACCATCTTGTGTTTGTTTTTAAATGTTCAGATTACAGACGCAGAAATGCTTCTGTGGAGGACGGTTGGATATAGAAGGTCGGATCTGACCGCTAGCTATACCTACACCGTAGGATGGCTAGCTATATAGAGTTTGCTATATCTTTTGATACCAGTGTAAGCATTTATGTAGAACTTCGACAAACAGTTGATGGATAGTTAAGATATGTAGGACAAGATCACTTATCGAAGTTATGGCAGATGCGTATCCTAGCCCAGTTTACGGAGCTGTGAACAACACACATAAGCAGAAGAATTACCGGCCTCGAATATATCCTCCGACGATAGGAACCCCCACCCACCCCAGAATAAAAACAATACAATAGGCTTACCTTCTCTTTCTGTCATATTCTTTCTCGTCTTATATGTTTGTGCTATTATATGATCTGTCACGTCTACACTCCATGCGAGACAGAGAATTATGTCAGCGTTAACATGGTTAAACCATGGAGCTGCTTATTTAAGCTCCAGAGTAAAGACTACCGAACCAAGATAGCCGTGGATCATCTCATGCACTTAACCGCCTGTGGTATAGCATTGTTAAAGTCGTTAGCTTCTCTTAGTAACTTCATCCGCCGGTCAATCTTTGGATAAGGCAAGCGCTTGATTATAATGCCAACAAACCAAGAGGTGCACGTAAATCTCTTACCCGTGACAATCCCACAGTTTCACTTTACACTTTAAACAATTGTTGCCATAGTTAACGAGTAAATTACGAGTAAATAAACCAACCAGGAATAATTTCTAAAAGTTATTCGAATATGAGAAAAAAACTTCGGAAACACGTGGCGATAAGAGTAATCGCGGTGTCATGGGAAATGGTCTAATTCCAATATCGTATACAAACGTGCTCTTTAACTGGGTAACCCAGAATAGGTTTATACATAAAAATAATATATACCTATACATAAAAGGAGTGGTGTTTCTAAATTAATCTTGTATTTTATCGCAACTTGACTTGGAGATCATGGCCGCTGTAGTTCTGGAGGGTCACGTGACCGGACGTGACCCCGGATGGTATTCTTCCACGGTAAGGCGGTCACTTCCGGTCTGCTGATACGGTCAGGAGGCCAGTAGTATATAAAGTGGATTACAGACCACATTGACCTACTTTTTTGTTCACCCCGGGCCGTATTTGGGGCGTAACTTGATCACGTGATCAAGGCATGTCTAGATGGTGGGATGGGACCAAGATGGCGGCTGATGTGGGATGGGACCAAGATGGCGGCTGATGTGGGATGGGACCAAGATGGCGGCTGATGTGGGATGGGACCAAGATGGCGGCTGATGTGGGATGGGACTAAGATGGCGGCTGATGTGGGATGGGACCAAGATGGCGGCTGATGTGGGATGGGACCAAGATGGCGGCTGATGTGGGATGGGACCAAGATGGCGGCTGATGCGGGATGGGACCAAGATGGCGGCTGATGTGGGATGGGACCAAGATGGCGGCTGATGTGGGATGGGACCAAGATGGCGGCTGATGTGGGATGGGACCAAGATGGCGGACTGCAGAAAAACGTATAAAAGGAGGCGATTTTTAGGGGTGGGGTGTATTCATTGCACTACCTGCCTGACTGACCTGACCACTAGCCTGCCTGCCTGCCTGCCTGCCTGCCTGACCGCTAGCCAGCCTGCCAGCCTGCTTGCCTACCAGCTTGTATTAGACGAAAGCATGAGACGTGGAGAAGATTTTCCCTGGGACCCAGCAGTACCTCCGGTTGAAGTCTTGCCTGAAGACGAGCGTGTGAGGGAGACCCGCACTCTTACACCGGACTGCACCCTATTGCTGTATCCCAAACGCGTGGAGCTCATCGATGACGACAGTAGGTGTTGGTGTACGTCTGAACCAGCGCGTGTCTCTTTATCCCCGGAAGGCTGGACTACCTTGAAACGGGTGTTATTGGCTGACCTCGACGGTGATAGCATTCACCTGTGTGACGACATCTACATTTTCCGCGGTCCCTATTTTGCTCGACTCCTCTGTCTCAAGCAAGGTGGTTTTACTCTGGACCCTGATCTATGGACAGCCTTGGAAAAAGTAATCCCCATGGTCGATGAAGTACTATCTCTATAGGAGCCACATAACCCATCAGAATAGTACGTATCACGGACTACACCCGACAGCTAGGCGCGCATGTGTGACCTGGTCTATAAAACACGTCCCTCGGGATCCTACACCTTCATTTCTACGGTTGCAGAGCCATGACGGAGATCCAGCCCTATGCGACTCGCATTTTGCAGCATGCGACCGTGGTGAGTTCACTCACGGGTTACCGAGCAGTGGTTCGGTCCATGTTTGCAGATGGCGACGACAACGAGGGGCGACGCCAGATCCTGAACGAGTTCACAGAAGCGGTCCTCGACAGAGTGCACTCGATGGAGAGGTGTGCCATCACTCACCACTACTGGACTATGACAGCCATGCTTGATGCTCGGGCTATGGACCACGAGCGCTCAAGCCGGAACCAGCGACGGCTGGTTGGCCTCACAATAGTCTGCGCCCTATTGACCCTGGCGCTGTGGCATTGACAGTGGGACTATAAATACGAGGGTCAGACACAGTGTGTGTCATTCACCGTTCGACATTGGAGCAAGCATGTCACCCGTCCTGCGAGCCATCCTGCCCCTTACACCCCAGGTGGGGTTACACGTCTATGAAGATAAAGTCACCCTCGTGGAAGATCGGGATGTCTGTGGGTGGAGTTCGGAGTACATATCCACTACGGTTACCCTACACCGTGATGGTTGGACCAAATTTAAACGGGTGTTGAGCGGTGAGCTCGACGGAAACCTCATCCACCTCGCGAACGCCAACTACGTACACCGTGGACCCTTCTTTGCCCGTGTGGGGCGTTACCACGATCCTACGCAAAGCTTCACTCTAGACCCTCACCTGTGGACAGCCTTGGAGAAAGTGGTGCCTATTGTGGACCAGCTGTTTACACCGGACGAGCGGTCATCAGACCAGTTGGGGTGGGCTCGTGCTATTGAGGACGCGCTGGCTGAACCCAATGAACAACTGTCTAGTCATGAACCAGACGACGAGGCTATAGACTATCCGGCTGAACTGAGTCAACCAACACAACGGTGGTAGAAACTTGTTATAAATAAACAATACTCTCCGGGTCCATCATCATTGTGTCACCATGAAGCGCTGGGAGAAGGTGTTGGATAACTTATACTACAGTCCCGACAGTCCGGCGGCCTATAGTGCATTGTCGGCTCTTTATCGAGCGGCCAAACCCCAGGCGATACAACGTGCCCAAGTCCGAGATTGGTTAAGAAAACAAGACACCTATACCTTACATCGAGCTGTCCGTCGCCATTTCTACGGAACCGGGTCATCGTGGGAGGAATAGATGCCCAGTGGCAAGCGGATTTGGTCGATATGAGTGCCTTTGGCAAACACAACGATGGGAATCGATATATCTTGACGTGCATCGATATCCTATCGAAGTATGCGTGGGTGGTACCCATCCGGACGAAAACGGGGGCGAATCTCATAGCGGCGTTCAAAGACATCTTCAAGACCGGGCGCAAACCTTTGTATTTGCAAACCGACGAAGGCACGGAATTCCTCAACAGACCGTTCCAAGCCTTTCTCAAGAAACAGAAGGTCTTCTTCTTCCATACGTACAACGAGACCAAGGCTTCCGTGGTGGAAAGGTTCAACAGGACATTCAAAGGCCGCATGTATAAATATTTCACCTATAAGAATACAAGGCGGTACATCGATGTTCTCCCGAAACTTGTAAGGGGTTACAATCGAGCCTATCACCGGAGTATACAGAGAGCCCCCATTACCGTGACCCAACGCAATGAAGCCCAAGTCCGGCGTGTCTTGTACCCCATGCCATCGCAACGAGCACCGAAGGCGGTGTTCAAGGTCGGGGACCCTGTACGGATCAGTAAAGTCAAGGGCAAGTTCGAGAAAAGTTACTTGCCCAACTGGAGCGATGAGCACTTCCTGATTAAACGGCGCCTACCCCGACAGCAGCGAGTCTATGAACTGGAAGATCTTCAAGGGGAACCGTTGCTAGGGACGTTTTACCAGACGGAATTACAGCCTGTGGTAAAAACACAGCAAGACTACTACACGGTGGAGCAGATTTTGAAAACGGAACGTCGACGTGGCAAACTGTTTCATTTCGTGAAATGGCAAGGCTGGCCCAGTTCCTTCAATTCCTGGGTCGCAGCCAACCAGGTGAAACGACTATAAAGCCAGACACCACTACCGTTATCCTTCATTCCACGTCCGACCATGAACACGGTGCAACCGTCTCTCAACACAGCGTCTTCCAAAACGCGCAAAGCGCAAGTAGGCTTTGTGGTGATAGTGCTAACCCTGCTGAGTGTGTTGTACGGAGGTGTATTTTACGACGTAGCCTATGTCAGCACGTTACTTAACCAACTGAGAACACCAGCCATCAGTGAAACCGGTCTACAGAGAGCACCAGTCAACCCCGTATCGAGCCCAGTCATCACCACCACACCCCGTGTACAAGCCACAACGAGCTCCACACCAACGCCAAGTACACCCACTACGTCTCAATACCCACCGTATTTCATCCCTCACAGTGAACAGACAACGACGACCAACGTTGTACCCATCACCATCATCATCCCTGACAGTGAACAGACAACGACGACCGACGTTGTACCCACCACTCCAGTTCACTCGTACCAAATTTACAAGAGCGGACTACCACGACAGCGGATACACCTCCAACCATGGACCCTCGGTGGCAGCATCCCTTCACCTGCGTCATCGCAGGACCGACGGGTTCCGGCAAAACGCACTTCGTCAGGAAGCTCCTTCAACACGCCGACAGCATGATCACTCCACCCATTGCCCGAGTCGTGTGGTGTTACGGAGAATGGCAGGCAGCGTATGCAGCAATGCCCCACATCACGTTCGTGGAAGGCCTACCCAACCTGGCCGATTTGGAACCCGACACCTTGGTGGTTCTGGATGATCTCATGGCGGAGACGGATGCGCGGGTCACCCAACTCTTTACCAAAGGCAGCCACCATCGACGGCTCAGCATCATCTACATTGTGCAGAATCTGTTCAGTAAAAACAAAGAACATCGGAACATCAGCTTAAATGCCCACTACCTGGTGGTCTTCAAAAACCCGAGAGATACCACTCAACTGCTGCACCTGGCGAGACAGATGTATCCCGGCCGCACACCGTTTGCGTTGGAAGCCTTTAAAGATGCCACAACCCCTCAGCACGGGTATATGCTCTTCGACCTGAAGCAAGCCACCCCCGAACACCTTCGACTACGGACCGGCATCTTTCCCGGAGAGACTCACCACGTGTACATGCAAAAATAATGTAAACACACCTACAGTGGCTCCCCCAGCTGGGGTGTGTGTGTTTTGATGATGGGGATAATAAAAAGAATGAATACCACAGCAGGGTTGACTTGGTCTCTGTTCTCTGAAGTAGATAAAAAGAGCAGAGTTGTGGGTTCTAGCATTAGTTGTACATGATGTCTGCGCGAGTACGGAAGCACGCTCCCACGCTCCGTGTATTGAAGACGGCCCCACCCGAGTTGGTGCGAACCATTGTACGCGGTGCGGACCCTGACCTTGTACGCTGTCTGTGCGAGATCGGGTACAACCTGTTAAAAGGCAACGTTCCACTGACGCCGGCTCAGAAGACCAAGTTGACCAAGCATAAGACAGGTCTCCGAACCTTAGTCCATAAGCAAGTCTCTCAAACACAAAAGAAAAAGGTGTTACAGAAAGGTGGATTTTTCGGGGCTATCTTAGCACCGTTGGCCGCCTCCGTGTTGGGTCCAGTATTGGGTGGACTCTTCGGCCGACAATGAACCACACGAAAAAAATGGTCCTCGTCGAACCTCTGCTCCTTCAAAACCTCCAATCGCTCTACTCTGTCCCTTCTACGGTGAAGACGATAAACACCCTCGATGGAGAAATGCAACAGATCTTACAGAGACCGGGGTTAAGCGATAGTGAGAAAGTACAACGGTACAATGAGACGCTTCAGCGGTACATGACGTTCATGGACCAATACAAAACCCTCTCTACTCCAGCACCACCACCACCACCACCACGTGACACACCGCCGACCTCAGCACCGCGCCAACAGCCGGGTGGGGTACCACCCACAGCCCCACAGTGGGTGGAAGACGAAGTCCTGAAGAGTGTACCTGCCTCGTTCAAGAAACAAGCTGGCCTGGTATTACAACGGATGAAACAGAATCCTAACATGACTTGGAATGATAAAGGTGAACTCCTGGTACAGAATCAGGTGGTCCTCGGGACCCACATGACGGATTTAGTGAATGACCTGATGCGTCAACGCAGGACGCACACGGATCCTCAAGGATGGGAGGTCTTAGCTCAAGGCTTGAAAGACATGCATGTACCACAGGAATTGGTGGGGAACCCTCAGCGCTGGGCCTTTATGCAGAATGTGAGTACACCACCAGAACCTTGGGAACCGGAGTCACCCCCCAAATCACCACCACGGCGGGCACCTACTTTTTCACCCCTTTTACCACGCCACCCCCTGCAACCACCAAGAGCTAAGTCACCGCGACCATCACGACGATTAGCGCCCAAGGGCTGGGAGAAGTATTAAAACCAACAACAGCAGCAGGACAGCTCAGTCATCATGTTTTACCTCACCCTACCCAGTAACAGCTCGGCTGATGTGTTTCCTGACAACACATTGACCAAGTACGTGACCCAGTTACCGCAACCGTTGCATTTACCTGGACGCTGGGAATGTGGACTCGTGGATATCCAATACCCTTACTCGTGGTATAACGTGCGAGCCAATGAAGTATGGTACGAGGTGACCTACGAAGGACAAGAAACTCGACTCAAACTACCCGAAGGTCAATACGATACCCCCAAGGAGTTCATGGGTGGACTGAGAAGTCTGATGCATTATAAGTCTCTACGAGACGTCACGAATACTTCAAAACCCATCAAATCTTTCCCCTTCAAAATTCATGTGGACTTCGATTACAACGCACACAACGACAAGGCCAATCTCACGCTCAGCCCCAACGTGAGTGTCGAACTCAGTCCTACCCTACAGCAAATGCTGGGTTTCAATTACCAGGGGTACGCTGGGCCCACCGGCGAGATAGGCCACATCCCGATGGACATGCGTGGTGGTATGTAT
>JAVTVY010014285.1:0-66497 GCA_036873755.1 Hanleya hanleyi | reverse complement strand
TGTTGTTGTTCAATAAAAAACTTCGTGAAAACCCACGTGGAGTTCGAATATTGTATATTAGTGAACTTGAACAAGAATGTATATACAAGTATGTACAAGTGTGTAATGTGAACAAGTATATAAGACTGGAGTAAACAAGAATTAAGGTGAACACGTATGTATATAGAGAGAAGTCACGACTTGAGTAAGTATATAACAGTTCACAATTAGACCAATTCATCGAACTGACGTAATGTATATAGAGTAATTATTCAAAAGAATGAAGTCTAGTTCACTATTAGACAAATTCAACGAGCTGGTGTAATGTACTTATGTATATAGAGAGTAATTCGAGTTAGAGTCCAAATATCTATGTCCATTATTCATAGAGTTCACAAGTCCGGGTATAGTTCATTGCCGTCAAAGATAATATATGTAGTATTCACAAGTCCAGGTACGCCGTACTGACTCCATCGGGAAGGACTTTCCGTTTAGGGTAAACGAAAGTTAAGGCATCCCCTCACTGAATGTACATTCCCATGTGGTGGTCGACGACTCGGAAACCTCTATTAGTGCCACTATCACTGGCCTGGCTTTGCAGCACTTCCAGGTAGTGGATTTTGTCGATGGCAGGTTCGCCCCGGCCCTTTGCAGCTGATCTTGTTGTTTCCATCTCCACCGTAACATTCGTACGTATTGGACGACAGGGCGATCATGGCATCTCCACTCCACTCTAACCTGAAGATGCCTGGAGTCCGCTTGTCGTAGGTATAGTGGTCTTTTCTCGGTAGCCACTGGTCCCGCTCCGCTTCATACTGCGCGCGCAATTCGGGTTTGACGAGTGACTCCCAATCCGCATTAGAGACGACCATATAGGCAGAGTCTGTCCCTCTCCATTAATTGCCAATCTGATGAACTGAAATACACACCCATGAAATCATATAAAAATTGGCTACCTGGTATACCATACATCCAATTTGGAGCGGTAAGTTGTAACGAATGACCCTTTTGGCTGAACTGACTTCATACGTATCATCATCAATGACGTCGACGGACCGAAACAGTGGCGAGTTGATCCTTTTGCGGGCTTGTTTGGTGTGCAGATATTCAGGTTCTAGTGCTTATCTTGGTTGGTCACCGTTTTTCCATAGTAGCCATTGCCCGTCAGTTTCCACGATTCGCCGATAATGGCTTTACTGGGATCCTTATCCCCTTGACGACGGGCAGACGCGTGACGGTGTGGGCATTCCCCGCAAAACAGGCGTTAGATATATACTGTAGGACTTGGTACACTCGCGTCACTTGGAGGCCGTGGCTCATGTACTACTGTAGTAGAGAGGTACCCAGCAAGATTTTTTTCCGCCCACATGCTCCCTATCAACATCCGTCGAGGTTGTTGAAGTACTTCATGTTCCTCAGCAAAGGCGCCCACATGGTCTCTCCAATGTCGTCCCGACTCACCAGCGTGTTCTTAAAGATGGGCGGGCACTGGGCGAATAGTGGTTTCAGCGTGTTGGGAACATGCAGGTCGCATTCCACAAACCCGTAGAGGTTCCCGGAACGAACGGCGTCGAAAATCTGTGGCAGGGTCAGGAGTGGCCGGCGACTGAGGGGGTACTCGCGTGCTTTAAGGAAGCAGCTTAAGTGTGAGAGGGCCTGGCACATGGTGTGAAATTCACACTCCCACAGTTCGATAAGATCGTAGCCCAACTCTTTCACGTAGCATGGAAGACCACCCTGTGAGTGACATGTATCGCCGCCACTGGAACACCATACTCCGTTGTTTTCACCGCCATCGGCCTATTCAAGATATCTAAAATTTATTAACTTAAACCAGAAATCCCAAACCGTAAAATTTCATAATAAAAATGAAATTGACAATTTCGCTGCATTAGCACTTTAAATGGGATTCTGACCGATCTTCAGATTCACGTGTGGTATAGACCTACAAATAGAATGAATCTCTATGATCCTTCACGTGATGTTTGTAATATTATTGCGACTATTAACAGAAAGATGTTGACCATCACAGACAACTGCAGTCACTGGTTGCATCAATTGTTGACCAAAATGACCGAACAGCTGGCTATGTTCTTTCCAAAATAACGCATCACTGTTCCAATTAGGGCCAGATGCACGACCACTTAAGTAGCATTAGGTAGCAAAAGTCGTCGCCAAGTCGTCGCTCTAACGCTTTTTGGAGCCTCTAAGTAGCATAAATCGTCATGACAAATGCTACTTAATAGTCGAAATCGGCTACTTAAACCTTTTAGTATCCGATTTCGGCTACCAATAGCAAAAGTCGGCAAAATTCGAAAAGGACGCATTCGCTGTTGTCTTCGCTCGTGCGCCGAATGCTAGCTATAGTGTTAAGTTGTAGATCGTCGTGTATAAATTTTCTATGTTAGAGTGGTTTTAACCCTGTCACCCCATGGGGTGTTACTACGGGGGTGGTCACCACCCCTGCCTATCAGGGACGCAAAACCCTCGCACTTTACATAACCGCGACGAATGCTAGCTATAGGAATCCTTCAACAGCCAAATGTGAGTCGCATACAATACGAAATCAACAGGGCTTTGATATCTGATCTCGAAATTGTAATTCTTGACCTAGCATTACATAATTTATGACCTTTTGTGGTCAAGCCCTGCTATTTCAAAAAATTTATTGCCGACAATGACGCTTATAAGTAGCGATCGTGGCACCATTTGGGAGGTCAATTTTCGAGGTCAAAAATGCCCTAAATAAAAAGGCTAAAGTATTAGAACACGGTTTTCGAGGTCGGGGAATACAATGGCACCCTTTTTAGCTAGCAAAAATGTGGTCTAGTAGCCGATATCAGGGTTCGCAGCGCCATCTGCTCATTTTTTATTTTCTCTATTTTCACAGGGTTTTTCACAAAAATTTTACAGATCGAAATTTCGAGGTCAGAAAACTCAAAACTAGTGTGGATGGATAAAACCCTGTTGTCAGAATTGTAAACCATGTAGTTTTCTAAGCCCCGACAAAATCTACTTATAAGTTAAATAGCATCTTGCTGTACCATTTTTCGAGATCATTTATTGAGGTCAAAAATGACCTCAACCGTAACCGTAAGACATGGGAACACGGTTTTCGAGGTCGGGGAATCCAATGGCACCCTTTTTAGCTAGCAAAATGTGGTCTAGTAGCCGATATCAGGGTGCGCAGCGCCATCTGCTCATTTTTTATTTTCTCTATTTTCACAGGGTTTTTCACGAAAAATTTACAGATCGAAATTTTTGCGGTCAATGACCTCATGTTATGAGTCGGCGCATGAAACCCTGTTGACAGTAACAGCCGACGAATTCTACATATAAATAGTGACCTCATCTAGCACTTGTCGGCGGGCGAAAAACCCTCGTTTTTCAAATTTCCGTAGCGGGGTTTTCAAAATTTTTTCACGCAATAGCTAGACTGACCTCAACGGAAAAACCTCATGGAATTCCAGATCTTAAGGTCTTGAAATGTGGGCGCAGGACATTCTCGATTAAATTTCGAGGTCAAGGTCAAGGTCATCAGAAAATCTGACCTCACCATCGTGATCAGTGACCTCGAAAGTACTTATGACCAAGTTTTCAGCCAAATCAACCGTGGGTCAAAATTTCACAAAAATGCAGTAAACTGAAAAACACTAACATATGGAATTCGAATAAAATTTATCATCAAATATTTTAAACTCGGGTTTTTTGCACTCAAATCGCTAGATATTGATACGGGGTCGTTGTGTTTGAGCCCAAAACCCCAGAAAATTGAGGTATTACAAAGTTACGGGGGAAACCTCAGACTTCATTTTTTCGTCGATTTTGAGAATTTTTCTTTTTGCTCTCCTGAGATCGTCTATAGGTCTTTAGAGCTCAAATTTTCACAGATTATGCTAATATATCGTCTGGATCTGTAAGTGACCTCATATTTAAAATTAGAATGTGTTTTCATTTTCTTAATAATTTTTATATAAAAGTTAAATATGTGTATCGGGCGGCATCTCTATCGCATTTACGGTCAAATTTTCTACCTGTTTCAGATTCCCAGTCCTCAAAAACATCAAGTGCCAAAGTTTCAGCCTAGTACAGCTTTTGGTTGTTGCGAAATTTTAACGCGAATACGACAGGGTAAAAGAAGTCATAAGCAAATGTTTGATGCCCGATTAAGAGGTCAAGGTCGCTCTCAATCCAAATTTTGACCTCGGATTCGTGATCAGGGACCTCAAAAACCTATATACACTAAATTTGAGGTGATTCGGTGAAGGTTGAAATTTGACCTCCAAAAAAACCCTACGCCTTAGCGAAATTTTGGTCGGAATTTTTGTTGTCACCGATTGACCTCAAACTTTGCCCTAAGCCTATATCGAGGTCAAAGGTCACGAATCTGAGGTCAGTTTTGACTTTGACCTCGACCTTCATATCAAAATGGCGATTCGAAAATATGGGCATGACTTTGACCTTGGCGCAAGGTGACAAGATATTTTTCGACGACATTGACCTTTTGATATGAAATGACCCCATAACCTCTACGTTGACTTATGACCTTGAATTTGACCTACGACCTCAAGGTCAAATTTGCGATAGCACAATCGGAATGCACTATCGCAAATTTGACCTTGACGTCGGAGGTCAAGGTTACAGAACAACGCACAGGTCACTGGGTCATCACCTATCAGAAAGTCAGTGACCTCTGACCTCATTTAATATGCGAAAAAAATACTTAATTTTATTTTATTTTAAATCAATTTTTGGTCAAGGTCAAGGTCAATTTCAAATCCGATGGTAGATTTTTGATCAGTGATTTTTTCTCTATTGGGTACCAAAAATTGAGATCAATCGCAGACCCCAAAAAATTGGCCGATTTTTCCGATGTAAAATTTGCCCGGAAGTGAATTCTGTCCGGATTGACCTCAGATTCATTGTATATAGGTTTTCGAGGTCGCTAATTAAGAATCCGTCGTCAAATTGTCGATTGGATTTGACTGGTAGTTGCGAAGAGGTTCACATAGCTCCGGATGTAATTGACCGTTCCAAACTGGGTTGTAAGGGCCGTGTCGGTACCTGTTGTCCGTCCACATGTAGGGCCACGAAATTGATTTAGAACGCTTTTAGGTTGAACAGATTCCTAGAGATAGCACCATTATAACTGGTATTGTCCACGCAGGCTAGGGTTAAAAATCCCCCAG
Organism: Hanleya hanleyi; assembly: GCA_036873755.1. Lineage (NCBI taxonomy): Eukaryota > Metazoa > Mollusca > Polyplacophora > Lepidopleurida > Hanleyidae > Hanleya > Hanleya hanleyi. The sequence continues at coordinate 61,329 of JAVTVY010014285.1, read as the reverse complement.
GAACAGGTTTTCTTGGTTGGCAATCATATTTCCCTTAAGGACGGAAACGACCTTGGTCTGTGCTCATCGAATCGGGTACTGGGCTGGGGTTTTTTCTCCAAGGCTTTGATGTGCGTCAACTGTACACCTGGGCTCGGTTTCACTTTGCGTACAAACAGACTGGCCTCTTGGTTCTGCAACCGTAGAAACGGAGGTGTGGGATCCAGAAAGACGTGTTTTATAGACTTTTATACACCTACATAGAAGTACCCGGATGTTACACAGTCCCCGGATGGACGCGCGGACGTCAACGACTGTACAAGAACAAGGATGTTCACGAATGTTCCAGGGGAAAAACCCGGTGCTTCTCGATTGGCTGATTTATCGACCACTCATTGGTTCTCTTTTGTCGACCGCTGATTGACCCAAATTGAAATGTCCATCCTTCCCAGGTTAATCTAGAATCCCACCAAGGTCGTAATGACCTCCACCACCCCGTCAGGCCACTTGGCGAATGCAAGAGTTACCTGCCCGGCAAACTTACGGTTAGCCGTCCTTTTTATACTACTATGCTGTATCACTAGACCGGGGTAAATCCTGCGATATGATTGGCCAATTCAAGCAAACCACGAGAATAGCAGAATGCCGCCTGTCCATCCCTGTCTGGTGCACCGGACGCGCTTGCGCAGTCGACTCATAGGGCGAATAGGGCCTATCAGGTCCCCGGAGTATTGTTCAGTGAAATCCGCATGTCTCTCACCCCACTGGTTCCTCGTATCCCACTCCACATATTTTGCGCAGGCGCACTTCACCCTGGGGATACGGAGTCGAATCGTTTTACGCTAGGGCGAATGCCTGGCCTGAGAGCTCCTGTTTAATCCAATATGACCTGGGCGATTTGGGGTGTACCGCAGCCCGGGGAGGAGCTTAACGTGCACCCCCCGCCCCCACCTCCATATATTTTCAATATCCCTGAGTCTAGAGTGCTGAAACACACCACACAGTACCTTTGAGTCAAGCTCTACTCGAAAATGTAAAACAAAAATCCAAGATGGCCTTCATGATGACATCAATATGAGGTCATAATCGCTGAAACCATTTTTAGCTCGCCGTATACGAAGTAGGCGAGGTATTGGGAGAGAGAGGGGGAAAGTGGCGGTGTTGGTGTTGGTGTTGGTGTTGGTGTCGGTGTTGGTGTCGGTGTTGGTGTTGGTGTCCGGTTAGACTTTTATGTTTAGGCTGGACTTAGAAAGTTTTCTGGGTTAATCTTTTCTGTTTAGGCTGGACTTAGAATAATTTTGACTTCTTATTAGGCATGAGATGCAGTGTACATTGTATACACAGTCATACATACCAAATCACATACAGTATATTCCTTTATAGTATTTACTGATAGTTTTTGACATTATTTTATTTCAGAAGTACAATATCAAAATAACTGGCGGGGGAATCCCGCAGTACCGAACCCCTGTTAGTTTTTAATTTCGTGTCGCCTTAAATGAAGGACTCCATTTCCTAAAATTTTATCAAATTCTCGTTGACCCTGAAGCTTTTGTACAACCATATCTGTGTCCACACATTTAACTTACTATATTAATTAAAAGTGAGTTTGAATCAGTTTGTGAGCTCAGTCTTTACCCGTGCACATTATTATGGAGCATTACAGTATGATTGGACACAGTTGTCATTGCGTTCTTTTATTTGCATACAAATGTGAAGGTTTACCACAGTGCACGTGTCCAATTGCCTGTTGGAAATGATAGATTTAGTCCTACTATTGCACTGTTATTAGCTTTGTTTGTTCACATATCATCACACAAAGTTACACCGAGAACGTGCTCAAAATTGCACACCTATTGTTCCTAACTACATGTATACATGAACATGTATTCATCAGATCTATGCAATGGGATGTGTAGGCTTACTTTTGGAAAAAATGTAATCTTTATTGGTAGTTATATAATATAGTTCCTCCTTCAATCCAACCTCAATATCACTAAATATAGAAATCATATTTCTGAATAAATTTATTATTTTAAATGATGTGCATTGCCAATGATGTGCAACCGCAAATGATGTGCCATCCTTAAGGGCTCGATCTTTTTGCGAAGCTGCATATATCTCTTATATGTGATACTAACCTATTAGGTAGGAGATGCAGTGTACATTGTAGGTTTATACTTGGTGTAAGAATTACGCACAAGACAGAGCCTACAATAGCCTGTCTGAGCTCAACAATGCGTCTAGACGTGACCCTTTTCAGCTGCACAAAAGCCTCAACAAAAGCCTCAACAATACGTTTTACACCGATCTGTTACATATACACAACCACGTCAAATCAACTACAATATATTCCTTTATAGTAATTATGGTACTAATACATGTAGTTTAATGACATTATTTCATTTCAGAAGTACAATATTAAATATTAACCCCTGGTGGCTTGGAATTTTGTGTCGCCTTTAATGAAGAACACCATTTCCTTCGATTTTGGTATCGAATCCCATTCCTCATCATGATTTAACCTCAAGCTTTTGCACGAACCATATTTGTCCAGGCATTTCACACCCACATCTCAGACAAAATTTCAATTGTATGTATTCATAATGACATGTATAAGCTTACTTTTGGAAAAAAAGGTAATCTTTATTTCAAGTTTTATAATATAGTTCATTGTTTCAATCCAACTTCAGCATCACTGACGAAGAAGTCAAATTTTTATTGCAATATGTATTGTCATTGCCAGTGATGTGCAACCTGAAGGGCTCGATCTTTATGTGAAGCTGCATGTTATTGAATACCCAAAAGGCGAGCTGCCGGGTTACACATAACCCTTGTTCTATTTGTGGGTCGGTTTTTCTAAAGTTTTATTTTTCGATTCTTCTTTTGAAAAACTACTAAATATAACAAGAGAATAATTAGCTTCGCCTAAATAAAATACTTTCTAGTAATGTAGGCCAGAAAAAAGTGCAAAGAAATGGGCAGAAAAGACTGAAAAATCGACTTTCTGGGAAACCACATGACGGCATGATCATCCGCACAAGGGGATACGCATATGGCCTCAAAATGCTCCCAATATTATAAGCTAGAAAGTGTCAGCCCCCTCGGTTTCGTCGTTTTGGAGCACAATAGAACATTTCACCCAGGCCAGGTAGGGTAAATGACACTCTTATGTCTCTCATCCCACTGGTTCTCCATATCACGCTCCACACTTTGTGCGCTTTCGCACTCGATCCCACGCATGCTCAGTCGATCCATTTACCTCTCGGTTGAATACCTGAATGCCCAGGGGCTCTCGAATAGTGAAAACCTCCTGTCTCTCTCTCCACTGGTCCTCCATATCGCCCTTCCCATCTACTTATTCGACTCGATTTTCGCTTTCTATACTACTATACGTCCCAATAATCGCAATAAGTCGACTTTACTTTACTTTTATTAAGTCGACTTTACGTCTTCAAAGACAAAAAGTCGATATGAGTAAAGACGACTTGGCCACTTATAAAACTATGTCGCCTTTTCAAAAGTCGACTTGTTGTAATAAACGCAATAAGTCGACTTGCAAAAAGTCGAATTGTCGTCTTTAGCGACAACAAGTGGACTTAATAAAAGTCGACTTTTCGTGATAAAACGAAATAAGACGACTTAATAAAGTCGACTTGCCGCGATAATCGCAATAAGTCGACTTAGTAAAAGGCGACTTGTTATGTTTTAAAATAAGTCGACTTTTCTCAAGTCGACTTATCCCGTTGACATAAATATGTCGACTTTATATAAGTCGACTTACCATCATTAAATAGCTTTGTCAACTTTGCGTAAGTCGACTTTTCTAGTTATAAGACGCTAAGTAACGCAATTTTTCGTGATAAAAGTGAATAAGTCGACATACATAAGTCGACTTGTGATGATGATGATGACAAGTCGACTTGTAATAAGTCGACATATTCTGTTTTTCAGGAAAAGAAGATGGCTCACCAGTACGGAAACGCATTAGGGTCACGAGTTGGTGAGACGACTCGCGACTTGTCGACTTGACAACATGGCGACTTGCCCCGTGTCTTTGAGGCAAGGCGACTTGTTTTTGTCGACTTGACGCTTTATATTTCAGCAAGTCGTCATACCAAGAGTTTCATTGTTGTGTTTTCTCGCAACAAGTCGACTTTCCACAAGTCGACCTTCGCAGTTATTTCGCAACAAGTCGACTTGTAAAAGGCCGACTTGTTCAGTCATTTCGCGACAAGTCGACTAATCACAAGTCGACTTGTATGAGTCTTTCCGAACAAGTCGTCTTATCAAAAGTCAACTTTGGGACAAGTCGACTTCATTGAGATCGACTTGTGTAGCTATTTTGCAACAAGTCGCCTCGCAACAAGTCGACTTGTCTTAGTATTTCGCATCAAGTCGGCTTATCAAAAGTCGACTTTGCGACAACTCGACTTGATTGAAGTCGACAACTAAAAATTATTGCGTCAAGTCGCCTTGCCAAATGCCGTCTTGTGTAGCTATTTTGCAACAAGTCGACTTACAACAAGTCGACTTTTATTAGTATTTCGCATCAAGTCGGCTTATCAAAAGTCGACTTTGCAGCAACTCGACTTGGTTGACGTCGACAACTAAAAATTGTTGCGTCAAGTCGTTTTACCAAATGTCGTCTTGTGTAGCTATTTTGCAACAAGTCGACTTATAACAAGTCGACTTGTATTAGTATTTCGCAACAAGTCGACTTAGCAAAAGTCGACTTTGCAGCAACTCGACTTGGTTGAAGTCGATTACTAAAAATTGTTGCGTCAAGTCGTCTTACCAAACGTCGTCTTGTGTAGCTATTTTGCAACAAGTCGAATAAGTAGATGGGGAGGCGATATGGAGGACCAGTGGAGAGAGAGACAGGAGGTTTTCACTATTCGAGAGACCCTGGGCATTCAGGTATTCAACCGAGAGGTAAATGGATCGACTGAGCATGCGTGGGATCGAGCGCGAAAGCGCACAAAGTATGGAGAACCAGTGGGATGAGAGACATGAGAGTGTCATTTACCCTACCTGGCCTGGGTGAAATGTTCTATTCTGCTCCAAAACGACGAAACCGAGGGGGCTGACACTTTCTAGCTTATCATATCGAGAGCAATTTGAGGCCATTTGCGTATCCCCTTGTGCAGATGATCATGCCGTCATGTGGTATCCCAGAAAGTCGTTTTTTCAGTCTTTTCTGTCCATTTCTTTGCACTTTTTTTCTGGCCTACATTACCAGAAAGTATTTTATTTAGGCGAAGCTAATTATTCTCTTGTTATATTTAGTAGTTTTTCTAAAGAAAAATCGAAAAATAAAACTTTAGAAAAATCGACCCACAAATAGAAAAATGGTTTCAGCGAATATGACCTCATATTGATGTCATCATGAAGGCCATCTTGGATTTTTGTTTTAAATTTTCCAGTAGAGATTGACTCAAAGGTACAGTGTGGTGAGTTTCAGCACTCTAGACTCAGGGATATTGAAAATATATGGAGGTGGGGGCGGGGGGGTGCACTTTAAGCTCCTCCCCAGGCTGCGGTACACCCCAAATCGCCCAGGTCATATTGGATTAAACAGGAGCTCTCAGGCCAGGCATTCGCCCTAGCGTAAAACGATTCGACTCCGTATGCGCAGGGTGAAGTGCGCCTGCGCAAAATATGTGGAGTGGGATAAGAGGAACCAGTGGGGTGAGAGACATGTGGATTTCACTGAACAATACTCCGGGGACCTGATAGACCCTATTCGGCCTATGAGTCGACTGCGCAAGCGCGTCCGGTGCACCAGACAGGGATGGACAGGAGGCTTGAATTGGCCAATCATATCGCAGGATTTTCCCCGGTCTAGTGATACACCATAGTAGTATAAAAAGGACGGCTAACCGTAAGTTCGCCGGGGAAGGTAACTCTTGCATCCGCCAAGTGGCGTGGCGGGGTGGTGGAGGTCATTACGAGCTTGGTGGGATTCTAGATTAACCTGGGAAGGATGGACATTTCAATTTGGGTCAATCAGCGGTCGACAAAAGAGAACCAATGAGTGGTCGATAAATCAGCCAATCGAGAAGCACCGGGATTTCCCCCTGGAACATTCGTGAACATCCTTCTTCTTGTACAGTCGTTGACGTCCGCGCGTCCATCCGGGGACTGTGTAACATCCGGGTACTTCTATGTAGGTGTATAAAAGTCTATAAAACACGTCTCTCTGGATCCCACACCTCCGTTCCTACGGTTGCAGAACCAAGAGGCCAGTCTGTTTGTACGCAAAGTGAAATCGAGCCCAGGTGTACAGTTGACGCACATCAAAGCCTTGGAGAAAAAAAAACAGCCCAGTACCCGATTCGATGAGCACAGACCAAGGTCTTTTCCGTCCCTAAAGGAAATATGATTGCCAACCAAGAAAACCTGTTCCTGGGGGATTTTTAACCCTAGCCTGCGTGGACAATACCAGTTATAATGGTGCTATCTCTAGGAATCTGTTCAACCTAAAAGCGTTCTAAATCAATTCCGTGACCCTACATGTGGACGGACAACAGGTACCGACACGGCCCTTACAACCCAGTTCGGAACGGTCAATTACATCCGGAGCTATGTGAACCTCTTCGCAACAACCGGTCAAATCAACCAAGACGAAGGAAATAGTATCAGTAGAGACGATTTCGGCAAAGGGTACACATTGTTCTGTTTCGATCTCACGCCCACCTTAGACAACGATCATCAATAAGTCTCGTCAAGAGAGGCAACTTACGCTTGGAACTCCATTTCGGGACACCTTCACCCCGAACCATCAATGTGATTTGACAACATTATTCAAATCGATAAAAGCCGTAACGTCCTGTGTGATTACGTCACTTAACATGGATACAGAGCAGATTACCACCGTGCTGCGAAACGATCCGTGGGCACGGACAGTGTTTCAAGGGTTGTTTGCCCGAGATGTGTTTCCATTAGACCGTTGTATCCTGCTGCTTACGTGCTCAACACGGACTCGATGGATCGGCCCGGTCAACACTGGGTGACCGTGTAGTTGACAGAAGGGTAGGGCGAATACTTCGATCCGTACTGCCTGCCACCTCCCCATCCGGATTTAACAGACTTCATGGATCAAGGCACAGAGACGTGGTGTTGGAATACTAAAACATTACAACGCCTGGACAGTATGGTGTGCGGACACTATTACTTGTTCTACCTGTACCATCGATGTCGAGGAAGAACCTTATCTACCATCGTACAGGTGTTTGACGAGTACCCCAAGGCCGAGGGCCGAGATGTGCTCGTATATGACTGGGCTGCCGTTACAAGTCCTGTTATGGGCTTAAGCTTTTCACGTAAAGCCCCCTGTTCTGGGCTTAAGTTTTTTCACTTAAAGCCGCCTGTTCTAGGCTTCAGTTCTCAAGTGGTTGTTCTCACGTTGTTGTTGTTCACTGAATAAAAAAAATGAGATCTCAAAACCCTGTCTTGTGTGTTTTCTGTGTAAGTATAATGCCCAATGTGGGACATGTGGGGATTCAGCCAATGAATGGACTGAGAAAGTAGCCAATCAGTGGCCTAGGATGGAGCCAAATGTAACCCATCAATGCCCAGAAAACCAACATAGGCGTTAAGGCTCTCATATGCATATAACCTGCCCGGAGCACGGTTAGCACTTCCGAATTTTCCCTTGCGGTGTTGTTGTTCAATAAAAAACTTCGTGAAAACCCACGTGGCGTTCGAATATTTTATATTAGTGAACTTGAACAAGAATGTATATACAAGTATGTACAAGTGTGTACAAGTTTGTAATGTGAACAAGTATATAAGACTGGAGTAAACAAGAATTAAGGTGAACACGTATGTATATAGAGAGAAGTCACGACTTGAGTGAAGTATATAACAGTTCACAATTAGACCAATTCATCGAACTGACGTAATGTATATAGAGTAATTATTCAAAAGAATGAAGTCTAGTTCACTATTAGACAAATTCAACGAGCTGGTGTAATGTACTTATGTATATAGAGAGTAATTCGAGTTAGAGTCCAAATATCTATGTCCATTATTCATAGAGTTCACAAGTCCGGGTATAGTTCATTGCCGTCAAAGATAATATATGTAGTATTCACAAGTCCAGGTACGCCGTACTGACTCCATCGGGAAGGATTTTCCGTTTAGGGTAAAACTAAGTTAAGGCATCCCCTCACTGAATGTACATTCCCATGTGGTGGTCGACGACTCGGAAACCTCTATTAGTGCCACTATCACTGGCCTGGCTTTGCAGCACTTCCAGGTAGTGGATTTTGTCGATGGCAGGGTCGCCCCGGCCCTTTGCAGCTGATCTTGTTGTTTCCATCTCCACCGTAACATTCGTACGTATTGGACGACAGGGCGATCATGGCATCTCCACTCCACTCTAACCTGAAGAGGCCTGGAGTCCGCTTGTCGTAGGTATAGTGGTCTTTTCTCGGTAGCCACTGGTCCCGCTCCGCTTCATACTGCGCGCGCAATTCGGGTTTGACGAGTGACTCCCAATCCGCATTAGAGACGACCATATAGGCAGAGTCTGTCCATCTCCATTAATTGCCAATCTGATGAACTGAAATACACACCCATGAAATCATATAAAAATTGGCTACCTGGTATACCATACATCCAATTTGGAGTTGTAACGAATGACCCTTTTGGCTGAACTGACTTCATACGTATCATCATCAATGACGTCGGCGGACCGAAACAGTGGCGAGTTGATCCTTTTGCGCGCTTGTTTGGTAGTGCAGATATTCAGGTTCTAGTGCTTATCTAGGTTGGTCACCGTTTTTCCATAGTAGCCATTGCCCGTCAGTTTCCACGATTCGCCGATAATGGCTTTACTGGGTTCCTTATCCCCTTGACGACGGGCAGACGCGTGACGGTGTGGGCATTCCCCGCAAAACAGGCGTTGGATATATACTGTAGGACTTGGTACACTCGCGTCACTTGGAGGCCGTGGCTCATGTACTACTGTAGTAGAGAGGTACCCAGCAAGATTTTTTTCCGCCCACATGCTCCCTATCAGCATCCGTCGAGGTTGTTGTTCCTCAGCAAAGGCGCCCACATGGTCTCTCCAATGTCGTCCCGACTCACCAGCGTGTTCTTAAAGATGGGCGGGCACTGGGCGAATAGTGGTTTCAGAGTGTTGGGAACATGCAGGTCGCATTCCACAAACCCGTAGAGGTTCCCGGAACGAACGGCGTCGAAAATCTGTGGCAGGGTCAGGAGTGGCCGGCGACTGAGGGGGTACTCGCGTGCTTTAAGGAAGCAGCTTAAGTGTGAGAGGGCCTGGCACATGGTGTGAAATTCACATTCCCACAGTTCGATAAGATCGTAGCCCAACTCTTTCACGTAGCATGGAAGACCACCCTGTGAGTGACATGTATCGCCGCCACTGGAACACCATACTCCGTTGTTTTCACCGCCATCGGCCTATTCAAGATATCTAAAATTTATTAACTTAAACCAGAAATCCCAAACCGTAAAATTTCATAATAAAAATGAAATTGACAATTTCGCTGCATTAGCACTTTAAATGGGGTTCTGACCGATCTTCAGATTCACGTGTGGTATAGACCTACAAATGGAATGAATCTCTATGATCCTTCACGTGATGTTTGTAATATTATTGCGACTATTAACAGAAAGATGTTGACCATCACAGACAACTGCAGTCACTGGTTGCATCAATTGTTGACCAAAATGACCGAACAGCTGGCTATGTTCTTTCCAAAATAACGCATCACTGTTCCAGTGATGCCAGATCCAGATGCACGACGACTTAAGTAGCATTAAGTAGCATTAGGTAGCAAAAGTCGTCGCCAAGTCGTCGCTCTAACGCTTTTTGGAGCCTCTAAGTAGCATAAATCATCATGACAAATGCTACTTAATAGCCGAAATCGGCTACTTAAACCTTTAAGTAGCCGATTTCGGCTACCAATAGCAAAAGTCGGCAAAATTCGAAAAGGACGCATTCGCTGTTGTCTTCGCTCGTGCGCCGAATGCTAGCTATAGTGTTAAGTTGTAGATCGTCGCGTATAAATTTTCTATGTTAGAGTGGTTTTAACCCTGTCACCCCATGGGGTGTTACTACGGGGGTGGTCACCACCCCTGCCTATCAGAGACGCAAAACCCTCGCACTTTACATAACCGCGACGAATGCTAGCTATAGGAATCCTTTAACAGCCAAATGTGAGTCGCATACAATACGAAATCAACAGGGTTTTGATATCTGATCTCGAAATTGTAATTCTTGACCTAGCATTACATAATTTATGACCTTTTGTGGTCAAGCCCTGCTATTTCAAAAAATTTATTGCAGACAATGACGCTTATAAGTAGCGATTGTGGCACCATTTGGGAGGTCAATTTTCGAGGTCAAAAATGCCCTAAATAAAAAGGCTAAAGTATTAGAACACGGTTTTCGAGGTCGGGGAATACAATGGCATCCTTTTTAGCTAGCAAAAATGTGGTCTAGTAGCCGATATCAGGGTTCGCAGCGCCATCTGCTCATTTTTTATTTCTCTATTTTCACAGGGTTTTTCACAAAAATTTTACAGATCGAAATTTCGAGGTCAGAAAACTCAAAACTAGTGTGGATGCATAAAACCCTGTTGTCAGAATTGTAAACCATGTAGATTTCTAAGCCCCGACAAAATCTACTTATAAGTTAAATAGCATCTTGCTGTACCATTTTTCGAGATCATTTATTGAGGTCAAAAATGACCTCAACCGTAACCGTAAGACATGGGAACACGGCTTTCGAGGTCGGGGAATCCAATGGCACCCTTTTTAGCTAGCAAAAATGTGGTCTAGTAGCCGATATCAGGGCGCGCAGCGCCATCTGCTCATTTTTTATTTTCTCTATTTTCACAGGGGTTTTCACGAAAAATTTACAGATCGAAATTTTTGCGGTCAATGACCTCATATTATGAGTCAGCGCATGAAACCCTGTTGACAGTAACAGCCGACGAATTCTACATATAAAAAGTGACCTCATCTAGCACTTGTCGGCGGGCGAAAAACCCTCGTTTTTCAAATTTCCGTAGCGGGGTTTTCAAATTTTGTTCACGCAATAGCTAGACTGACCTCAACGGAAAAACCTCATGGAATTCCAGATCTTAAGGTCTTAAAATGTGGGCGCAGGACATTCTCGATCAAATTTCGAGGTCAAGGTCAAGGTCATCAGAAAATCTGACCTCGCCATCGTGATCAGCGACCTCGAAAGTACTTATGACCAAGTTTTCAGCGAAATCCAAAGTGGGTCAAAATTTCGACTTCTCAGAAAAATGCAGTAAACTGAAAAACAGCAACATATGGAATTCGAATAAAATTTATCATCAAATATTTTTAACTCGGGTTTTTTGCACTTAGATCGCTAGATATGGATCCGGGATGGCTGCGTATGAGCCCAAAATCCCGGAAAATTGAGGTATTACAAAGTTACGGGGGAAACCCCAGACTTCATTTTTCAGCAATTTTGAGAATTTTAGAGCTCAAATTTTCACAGATTATGCTTATAAGACGTCTGCATCCGACGGTGACCTCAGAGTTAAAATTATTGAAAATTTAAATTTTTTAAACATTTTTATGTAAAAGTAAAATATGTGTGTCGGGCGGCATCTATATCGCACTTCCGGTCAAATTTTCGACCTGTATCGGATTCCCAGTCCCCAAAAACACAAAGTGCCAAAGTTTCAGCCTAGTACACCTTTTGGTTGTTGCGAAATTTTAAAGCAAATGCGACAGGGTAAAAAAGGTCATAACCAGATGTTTGATGCCCGATTAAGAGGTCAAGGTCGCTCTCAAGGTCATATCGGATTCGTGATCAGCGTCCTCGAAAATACTTATATATTGATTTTCAAGTCAATCCATGAAGGGAAAATTTTGACCTCGAAAATCAAGTTTCAGGATTTGATCCAAACTTCTCCCTAAAGTATTATCGGGTCACTGATCACGAATCCGATGTCAAAAGCGACCTTGACCTCGACCTTGACCTCAAAATGTCTGATCGAAAATTTGGATATGACTTTGACCTTGTCGTAAGGTCACAGGATAATATCGAACGACGTTGACCTTTTGATATGTGATGACCCGGTAACCTTGGCGTTGACCTATGACCTTCTCCTGGACTCTCGACCTCAAGGTCAAATTTGCGATAGTGCATTCCGATTGTGGTATCGCATTTCTGACCCTAAGGTCAAAGGTCAAGGTCAATGTCATGGATCAACGTCCAGGTCATGGGGTCATCACATATCACAAGGTCAAGGTCGTCCATTTATATATTGTGACCTTACGACTAGGTCAAAGTCATACGCCAATGTTCGGTACTCGATTTCAAGGTCAAGGTCAAGGTCAAGGTCAAATCTGACCTCATATTCGTAATTTCTGACCTCCAAAATACTTTAGTAGGAAGTTTGAGGTCAATCACTGAAGGTCGAATTTTCCAGTATACTCAGCCCTAGGCAAATTTTCAGTATTTCAAAAATTCTTTAAAAAAAAACTTAGGGACCTAGTTCAATTCCGATTGCTGATTCGTAATCAGATGGATCAGGGCTATCAGCACACCAAATTTGGAAGGAATCGGTTTTTCGGTCGAAAAAGTTCCAATATTTAACCTAGGCTTCAATGGACACTTTTTTTTCTATCAAACCAAAAATCTGTAAAAAAAAACTTAGGTTTCTAGGTCAGCGTGCAATACATCAAATAAAAGCCCATGGTTTAAACTTTTTTTTAATATTTTTTCGGATATTCAACAATGTGGGCAAGCAGAACGACGCCCCTTTCTCTACATAAATTCCAATATTTAACCTGTGCTTCAATGGACACTTTTTTTCTATCAAACCAATGCAAATTTTGACCTCGGATTCGTGATCAGTGACCTCAACAATCTATATACACAATATTTGAGGCGATTCCATGAAGGTTGAAATTCACTTGAAAAGGCGTGAAAATTTGGTTGGAATTTTTTTTGTCAGTGTCAAAGTATGATTTTGACCTTGTCGTAAGGTCACAAGATAATATCGGACGACCTTGACCTTTTGATATGTGATGACCCAGTGACCTGGGTGTTGACCTATGACCTTGACCTTGACCTTCGACCTCAAGGTCAAATCTGCGATAGTGCATTCCGATTGTGGTATCGCATTTCTGAACCCAAGGTCAAAGGTCAAGGTCAAGGTCATGGTCAACGCCCAGGTCATGGGGTCATCACATACCAAAAGGTCAAGGTCGTTCGTCAATATCTTGTGACCTTCCGACAACGTCACATTCAAACATAAACATTTATTACCATAATTGAAGGTTACCGATTTCGAGTGTTTGATCCAAATTTCAATAAAATCCATTACCGAGGTCACTGATCACGAATACGAGGTTAGATCTCCGACGGGTTAAGTAGCATTAAGTAGCATTTTGCTACGGTTAAGTAGCAAAAGTCGTCATGCGGGGCGTATCTAACGTCAAAATTAAGGTTTAAGTAGCATAAGTCGTCATGACAAATGCTAGTTTAAGCCTTTATATAGCCGATGTCGGCTACCAATAGCAAGTCACCACAGTTGCTTTCGCGTGTGCGCCGAATGCTAGTTATGGGGTTAAATAGCGGATCGTCGCGTATAGATTTTCTAAGTTAGAGTGGTTTTAACCCTGTCACCCCATGGGGTGTTATTACGGAGGTGGTCACCACCCCTGCCTATCAGGGGCGGATAACCCTCGCACTTTACATGACCGCGACGAATGCTAGTTATAGCAATCCTTTAACTGCCAAATGTCATGGGGACACAACACAAAATCAACAGGGTTTTGATATTTGACCTCGAAATTGTAATGCTTGACCTAACATTATATCCTTTATGACCTTATGAGGTCAAACCCTGCATTATTTCAAAAAGCGATCGCCGACAAACGCTATTTATAAATTAGCTGGGAACCCTAAAAATTAGCTGGAAAAAGTCATGAGGTCATAATATAATACGGCAGGGTTTGACCGCATGAGGTCATAAATGATGTAATGTGAGGTCAGCATTACAGTACCGAGGTCAGATATGAAAACCATCTCGATTTATAAAAGCTAGATTGACCCGACGAAATCTTAGGGTTATAAGTTATAACTAGCGATTGTCATACCATTTTTGAGGTCATTTTTCGAGGTCAAAAATGCCCTAAATCATAACCCTAAAGTATTGGAACACCGTTTTCGAGGAAACTGCCCTAAATCATAACCCTAAAGTATTGGAACACCGTTTTCGAGGTCGGAGAATACAATGGCACCTTTTTTTGCTGCAAAAAAATGGTCTAGTAGCCCTAATCAGGATTCGTAGCGCCATCTGTTCATTTTTTATTTTCTCTATTTTCACAGGGTTTTTCACAAAAATTTTAGAGATCGAAATTTCAAGGTCAGAAACCTCAAATCTGGTGTGGATGAATACAACCCTGTTGTCAGAATTGATAACCATGTAGATTCTAAGCACCGACAAAATCTACTTATAACTTATAACTAGCATCTTGCTGTACCAATTTTCGTTGTCATTTATTGAGGTCAAAAACGACCTAAACCGTAACTATAAGACATGGGAACACGGTTTTCGGGGTCGGGGAATACAATGGCACCTTTTTTGCTACCAAAAAAATGGTCTAGTAGCCGATATCAGGTTTCGCAGCGCCATCTGCTCATTTTTTATTTTCTCTATTTTCACAGGGTTTTTCACAAAAATTTTAAGAATGAAATTTTCGAGGTCAATGACCTCAAATTCTGAGTCGGTGCATGAAACCCTGTTGACAGTAACGGCCGACGAATTCTATTTACAAAAACTAGCACTTGTCGGCGGGCGAAAAAACCTCGTTTTTCAAATTTCCATAGAGGGGTTTTCAATTTTTTTTACGCAATAGCTAGACTGACCTCAACGGAACTACCTCATGAAATTCCAGATCTTAAGGTCGTAAAATGTGGACGCAGGACATTCTCGATTAAATTTCGAGGTCAAGGTCAAGGTCATCAGAAAATCTGACCTCACCATCGTGATCAGTGACCTCGAAAGTACTTATGACTAAGTTTTCAGCGAAATCCACCGTGGGTCAAAATTTCGACTTCTCACAAAAATGCAGTAAGCTGAAAAACACTAACATATGGAATTCGAATAAAATTTATCATCAAATATTTTAAACTCGGGTTTTTTGCACTCAAATCGCTAGATATTGATACGGGGTCGTTGTGTTTGAGCCCAAACCCCCAGAAAATTGAGATATTACAAAGTCAGACCTCATTTTTTCGTCGATTTTGAGAATTTTTCTTTTTGCTCTCCTGAGATCGTCTATAGGTCTTTGGAGCTCAAATTTTGACGGATTATGCTAATATATCGTCTGCATCTGTAAGTGACCTCATATTTAAAATTAGAATTTGTTTTCATTTTCTTAATAATTTTTATGTAAAAGTTAAATATGTGTATCGGGCGGCATCTCTATCGCATTTCCGGTCAAATTGTTTCAGATTTTTTGTTTCAGATTCCCAGTCCTCAAAAACATCAAGTGCCAAAGTTTCAGCCTAGTACAGCTTTTGGTTGTTGCGAAATTTTAACGCGAATACGACAGGGTAAAAGAAGTCATAAGCAAATGTGTGATGCCCGATTAAGAGGTCAAGGTCGTTCTCAATCCAAATTTTGACCTCGGATTCGTGATCAGGGACCTCAAAAACCTATATATACACTAAATTTGAGGTGATTCGGTGAAGGTTGAAATTTTGGTCGGAATTTTTGTTGTCACCGATTGACCTCAAACTTTGCCCTAGGCCTATATCGAGGTCAAAGGTCACGAATCTGAGGTCAGTTTTGACTTTGACCTCGACCTTCATATCAAAATGGCGATTCGAAAATATGGGCATGACTTTGACCTTGGCGCAAGGTGACAAGATATTGTTCGACGACATTGACCTTTTGCTATGAAATGACCCCATAACCTCTACGTTGACTTATGACCTTGAATTTGACCTATGTCCTCAAGGTCAAATTTGCAATAGCACAATCGGAATGCACCATCGCAAATTTGACCTTGACGTCGGAGGTCAAGGTCAAGGTCACAGATCAACGCACAGGTCACGGGGTCATCACATATCAGAAAGACAGTGACCTCTGACCTCATTTAGTATGCGAAAAAAATACTTAATTTTATTTTATTTTTTGAAATCAATTTTTCAAGGTCAAGGTCAAGGTCAATTTCAAATCCGATGAGTGATTTTTTCTCCACTGGGTACCAAAAATTGAGATTAATCGCAGACCCCCAAAAATTGGCCGATTTTTTCCATGTAAAATTTGCCCGGAAGTGAATTCTGTCCGGATTGACCTCAGATTCATTATATATAGGTTTTCGAGGTCGCTAATTAAGAATCCGTCGTCAAATTGTCGATTGGTAGCCAGGGACTGGGGTCTACCCATAGAAGCCTGGGTTAAATTACGTTTTATGGAATCTTGTAAACGCCCAACCCTGGCATGTTGTGACTGCGAATTTGCGACACCTATTGCACACACACACATGAGTGGCACCTCTATAGATAGCTGATACATTGTAGTTGTGCATAGAGGTACGGGTTTATGTATTCCAAGTCAATCTCGCAAGCCAGGGTCAAAATGTTCATGCCATATCCTGGCACAACTGAGAAAAGAGAATGAAATTAACAGCGTGATTGTTGTGGAGTGTTAATGTTCACCCTTACACTCTATCCGAGCGTGCAATACATTAAATGAAAGCCCAACGTTTACGCTTTTTTTAAATATTTTTTCTGATATTCAACAATGGTGGCCAGCAGAAGGCGGCCCCTTTTTCTACATGGGGTGTTTTAGTAAAGCAGGGGCAAATTCTACATGTAACGCATGTTGTGACGACAGGGTAAAGGTCACAAGATATGGGCGGACGACCTTGACCTTTTGATATGTAATGACCCCTTGACCTGCACGTTGACCTATGACCTCGACCTTGACGTCTGACCTCAGGTCAAAATTTCCGATAAGCGTTTTGATTGTAGTATCGCATTTCTTAACCATAGGTCAAAGGTCAAGGTCGAAGTCATAGGTCAGCGTCCAGGTTATGGGGTCATCACATACCAAAAGGTCAAGGTCGTTCGCCAATATCTTGTGACCAACTCGCCACTGTTTCGGTCCGTCGACGTCATTGATGATGATACGTATGAAGTCAGTTCAGCCAAAAGGGTCATTCGTTACAACCTACCGCTCCAAATTGGATGTATGGTATACCAGGTAGCCAATTTTTATATGATTTCATGGGTGTGTATTTCAGTCCATCAGATTGGCAATTAATGGAGATGGACAGACTCTGCCTATATGGTCATCTCTAATGCGGATTGGGAGTCACTCGTCAAACCCGAATTGCGCGCGCAGTATGAAGCGGAGCGGGACCAGTGGCTACCGAGAAAAGACCTACGACAAGCGGACTCCAGGCCTCTTCAGGTTAGAGTGGAGTGGAGATGCCAACAACAAGTTCAGCTGCAAAGGGCCGGGGCGACCCTGCCATCGACAAAATCCACTACTTGGAAGTGCTGCAAAGCCAGGCCAGTGCTAGTGGCACTAATAGAGGTTTCCGAGTCGTCGACCACCACATGCGAATGTACATTCAGCGACGGGATGCCTTAACTTTCTTTTACCCTAAACGGAAAGTCCTTCCCGATGGAGTCAGTACGGCGTACCTGAATACTACATATATCATCTTTGACGTCAATCAACTATACCCGGACTTGTGAACTCTATGAATAATGGACGTAGATATTTGTAGTCTAACTCGAATTACTCTCTATATACATAGGTATATTACACCAGCTCGTTGAATTTGTCTAATAGTGAACTAGACTTCATTCTTTTGAATAATTACTCCATATACATTACGTCAGTTCGATGAATTGGTCTAATTGTGAACTGTTATATACTTCACTCAAGTCGTGACTTCTCTCTATATACATACGTGTTCACCTTAATTCTTCTTTACTCCAATCTTATATACTTGTTCACATTACATACTTGTACATACTTGTATATACATTCTTGTTCAAGTTCACTAATATACAATATTCGAACTCCACGTGGGTTTTCATGAAGTTTTTTATTGAACAACAACACCGCAAGGGAAAATTCGGAAGTGCTAACCGTGCTCCGGGCAGGTTATATGCATATGAGAGCCTTAACGCCTATGTTGGTTTTCTGGGCATTGATGGGTTACATTTGGCTCCATCCTAGGCCACTGATTGGCTACTTTCTCAGTCCATTCATTGGCTGAATCCCCACATGTCCCACATTGGGCATTATACTTACACAGAAAACACACAAGACAGGGTTTTGAGATCTAATTTTTTCATTCAGTGAACAACAACAACGTGAGAACAACCAATTGAGAACTGAAGCCTAGAACAGGCGGCTTTAAGTGAAAAAACTTAAGCCCATAACAGGACTTGTACATTGAGATGAACGGCAGCCCAGTCATATACGAGCACATCTCGGCCCTCGGCCGTCGGCCTTGGGGTACTCGTCAAACACCTGTACGATGGTAGATAAGGTTCTTCCTCGACATCGATGGTACAGGTAGAACAAGCAATAGTGTCCGCACACCATACTGTCCAGGCGTTGTAATGTTTTAGTATTCCAACACCACGTCTCTGTGCCTTGATCCATGAAGTCTGTTAAATCGGGATGGGGAGGTGGCAGGCAGTACGGATCGAAGTATTCGCCCTGCCCTTCTGTCAACTACACGGTCACCCAGTGTTGACCGGGCCGATCCATCGAGTCCGTGTTGAGCACGTAAGCAGCAGGATACAACGGTCTAATGGAAACACATCCCTTGAAACACTGTCCGTGTCCACGGATCGTTTCGCAGCACGGTGGTAATCTGCTCTGCATCCATGTTAAGTGGCGTAATCACACAGGACGTTACGGCTTTTATCGGTTTGAATAATATTGTCAAACTCAGCGTAGCAAATCACATTGATGGTTCGGGGTAAAGGTGTCCCGAAATGGAGTTCCAAGCGTAAGTTGCCTTTCTTGACGAGACTTATTGATGATCGTTGTCTAAGGTGGGCGTGAGATCGAAACAGAACAATGTGTACCCTTTGCCGAAATCGTCTCTACTGATCATATTTCCTTCGTCTTGGTTGATTTGACCGATTGTTGCGAAGAGGTTCACATAGCTCCCGATGTAATTGACCGTTCCGAACTGGGTTGTAAGGGCCGTGTCGGTACCTGTTGTCCGTCCACATGTAGGGCCACGGAATTGATTTAGAACGCTTTTAGGTTGAACAGATTCCTAGAGATAGCACCATTATAGCTGGTATTGTCCACGCAGGCTAGGGTTAAAAATCCCCCAGGAACAGGTTTTCTTGGTTGGCAATCATATTTCCTTTAGGGACGGAAAAGACCTTGGTCTGTGCTCATCGAATCGGGTACTGTGCGGTTTTTTTCTCCAAGGCTTTGATGTGCGTCAACTGTACACCTGGGCTCGGTTTCACTTTGCGTACAAACAGACTGGCCTCTTGGTTCTGCAACCGTAGGAACGGAGGTGTGGGATCCAGAGAGACGTGTTTTATAGACTTTTATACACCTACATAGAAGTACCCAGATGTTACACAGCCCCCGGATGGACGCGCGGACGTCAACGACTGTACAAGAACAAGGATGTTCACGAATGTTCCAGGGGGAAAACCCGGTGCTTCTCGATTGACTGATTTATCGACCCCTCATTGGTTCTCTTTTGTCGACCGCTGATTGACCCAAATTGAAATGTCCATCCATCCCAGGTTAATCTAGAATCCCACCAAGCTCGTAATGACCTCCCCCACCCCGTCACGCCACTTGGCGGATGCAAGAGTTACCTCCCCCGGCGAACTTACGGTTAGCCGTCCTTTTTATACTACTATGGTGTATCACTAGACCGGGGAAAATCCTGCGATATGATTGGCCAATTCAAGCAAACCACGAGAATAGCAGAATGCCTCCTGTCCATCCCTGTCTGGTGCACCGGACGCGCTTGCGCAGTCGACTCATAGGGCGAATAGGGCCTATCAGGTCCCCGGAGTATTGTTCAATGAAATCCGCATGTCTCTCACCCCACTGGTTCCTCGTATCCCACTCCACATATTTTGCGCAGGCGCACTTCACCCTGCGCATACGGAGTCGAATCGTTTTACGCTAGGGCGAATGCCTGGCCTGAGAGCTCCTGTTTAATCCAATATGACCTGGGCGATTTGGGGTGTACCGCAGCCTGGGGAGGAGCTTAAAGTGCACCCTCCGCCCCCACCTCCATATATTTTCAATATTCCTGTGTCTAGAGTGCTGAAACTCACCACACTGTACCTTTGAGTCAAGCTCTACTCGAAAATGTAAAACAAAAATCCAAGATGGCCTTCATGATGACATCAATATGAGGTCATATTCGCTGAAACCATTTTTCTATTTGTGGGTCGATTTTTCTAAAGTTTTATTTTTCGATTTTTCTTTTGAAAAACAACTAAATATAGCAAGAGAATAATTAGCTTCGCCTAAATAAAATACTTTCTAGTAATGTAGGCCAGAAAAAAAGTGCAAAGAAATGGACAGAAAAGACTGAAAAAACGACTTTCTGGAATACCACATGACGGCATGATAATTTGCACAAGGGGATACGCAAATGGCCTCAAAATGCTCCCAATATGATAAGCTAGAAAGTGTCAGCCCCCTCGGTTTCGTCGTTTTGGAGCAGAATAGAACATTTCACCCAGGCCAGGTAGGGTAAATGACACTCTCATGTCTCTCATCCCACTGGTTCTCCATACTTTGTGCGCTTTCGCACTCGATCCCACGCATGCTCAGTCGATCCATTTACCTCTCGGTTGAATACCTGAATGCCTAGGGGCTCTCGAATAGTGAAAACCTCCTGTCTCTCTCTCCACTGGTCCTCCATATCGCCCTCCACATCTACTTATTCGACTCGATTTTCGCTTTCTATACTACTATACGGCCCAATAATCGCAATAAGTCGACTTAATATAAGTCGACTTGTTGCAAAATAGCTACACAAGACGACATTTGGTCAGACGACTTGACGCAACAATTTTTAGTTGTCGACGTCAACCAAGTCGAGTTGCTGCAAAGTCGACTTTTGATAAGCCGACTTGATGCGAAATACTAATAAAAGTCGACTTGTTGTAAGTCGACTTGTTGCAAAATAGCTACACAAGACGGCATTTGGCAAGGCGACTTGACGCAATAATTTTTAGTTGTCGACTTCAATCAAGTCGAGTTGTCGCAAAGTCGACTTTTGATAAGCCGACTTGATGCGAAATACTAAGACAAGTCGACTTGTTGCGAGTCGACTTGTTGCAAAATAGCTACACAAGTCGATCTCAATGAAGTCGACTTGTCCCAAAGTTGACTTTTGATAAGACGACTTGTTGGGAAATACTCATACAAGTCGACTTGTGATTAGTCGACTTGTCGCAAAATGACTGCACAAGTCGGCATTTTATAAGTCGACTTGTTGCGAAATAACTGCGATGGTCGACTTGTGGAAAGTCGACTTTTTAATCGATAACGAAAAGTCGACATGACGAAAGTCGACTTGCAAACAAGTCGAGGTGTGGAAAGTCGATTTGTTGCGAGAAAACACAACAAGTAAACCTTTGGTATGTCGACTTGTTGAAATATAAAGCGTCAAGTCGACAAGAACAAGTCGACTTGCCCCAAAGAAACGGGGCAAGTCGCCATGTTGTCAAGTCGATAAGTCGCGAGTCGTCTCACCAACTCGTGACCCTAATGCGTTTCCGTACACCAGTGCTTCCGTAAAGTCGAATTCAACAAAGTCGACTTAAAAAAGAAGACGAATACATTATGTCGGCTTGACTACTTACAACTCGACAAGTCGTTCTATGTATAACGACTTGCCGACTTTTACAAGTCAACTTGTCGCGATATACCATAGAAAGTCGACTTTTATGAAGTCGACTATTTACATAAATCTTATAAGTCGACTTGGCAAAAGTCGACAAAACGCGCTAATTTGTCGTCAAGTCGACTTTGAAGAACTCGACAAATAGTAGTTTTTCGCTTCAGTACGACTTGATGAAAGTCGACATATGTAATATTAGTAGTAGAAAAATGTTAAAACCGGTATTTTTCGACGAGCAGTGTTTTGTGGCTGTGCATTGGGGGCGAATAGCGTCTTGTGAAGTATCCATTAAACACTCCAAGGCCTTTAATTGCATGGTATTTTTTTTACATCATTGTGTTTTTCATCGTCGTATCAGAATAACTCCCTCAACTCCCGTCTTAAACCATTGACGCCCCAACGCTGAGGCATGGGATGCCCTGCACGCACAACCACATCTATCACCTAGGCACCTCAGTACTCCTCCCCTTCTTCCTGCTCCTCGTGCCTCACTCATCCCCCTTGCATCAATCGCGCACACCCGGCCCCATTTGAACTAGCCAAACAATACTAATTTTCGTACAGGTTTAAACTCGTCCTAAACTGTTCCCAGCGTATAGGCATAGTGAGCGTAAGGGATATACGTTGCGTTGAGACCGGCGTTGAGGGCGTTGCTGCAATACAGCGGTATAAACGGAGGTGACCTCAATCCCCATCCCTGGTGGAGACAAAGCTACGCCAAATCCCACAGAACCCACATAACGCACATTACAACTTGCTCTTTTTGCGCCTATATGTGAAATCTGTAGATCCGAGTGTGCCGGTGAGCGATGCCGCCACGTTATTGGCGTTTCTATAGTGGAGATAAAGTGGAGGAAGTGTTGGCTGCTAAGCCGGCATGCCGGTGTCCGCCTTACTGAGCGTGTACACCGACGTCCATCCCGCCCTTTAGTCAATCACCTCACTGTCCAGCCACAAAACACTGCCCTCGGAATATATCGGTTTTAACATTTCCCTACTACTGTTATCACAGCACTTTACGGGAGTCAACTTGACGGGAATAATATTATTTGTTGACTTGTTTCAAGTCGACTTGACGCGAAATTAACACATCTTGCCGACTTTTATCTAGTCGACTCGGCGAGACTATTATTATTTGTCGACTTGAATGATGTCGAGTTGTTGCAAAGTCGACTTTTGATCAGGCGACTTGTTGAGAAATAACAATACATGGCGACATTCGACGAGGCGACTTGTTGCGAAATAACAATACAAGCCGACATTTGTCAAGTCGACTAGTTGCGGAACAACTGTTCAAGTCGACTTATGGAAAGTTGACATATTTTCAGCTTTGAAAGGTGACTTGGCGAAAGTCGCCTTCAGAACAAGTCCACCTGCGGCAAGTCGACTTGCTGCGAAAGAACACGACAAGTCGACTCTTGGTATGTCGACTTGCAGAGATATATAGCGCCAAGTCGACCAGAACAAGTCGACTTGCCACAAAATTTAAATTTTACCTATTTCTGGAAAATAATATAAATATATATTATCTATACAGTACGAATTTGTAGTCCGCAAGTTTTATATACTGGAGATTGAACCCGCTACAGAATAGTTAAACTTTTCGAAAATACGGCCAGGTAAAACCGAATCGGAAGTCGTAGATATTGTTATACAACATGACCATCCAGTCAGTTCTGGTGTGCAATGCAACGTGATATGGCTTCTGACGGTATTATCACAATACCACAGGCGAGATGCTGGAATAAACAACATGAAATCGTAGAAATATGCTATAGCAGTTTTTGTTAATTAATTATAACCCCCATATACAGCCCGACCCAGATTGTGACTCTATCTCTACATAACGCCTATATGGTTGAACTTCGTTGCCCTGTAATCTGCGAGCCAGTTGATTAGCGTATTATAATTATATATGTTCGTTTAAAATGTAAAGGAACTAACACATTGCTCCAGGTTAAACTCATTAGTCAGATTAAGGTCTTCCACCAAGGTCATCGCACTATATCTCCACGATATAAGGAACACTCTTTACGACCACTGCAGAACGAAATCCGCGTGATGATCAACATCAAACCTAGCCGGATTATCTGCCTTAGTCATAGGAAATTAAAATAACCAATCGGCGACAAAGGAACTCTCGAGCGCGTTGCGGCGAAAAACATTCGGACAGAGAATCTGTCTAATATGGGCTCAATCTGAAGCAATGTGTTTAGATCTTCATAATTCTTCATTTGACCTTTATCGTTATATATACGAAACTAAATCTGTTGACTGGCAATATTCTTATCAATCGTCTATAATCTAAGATATTCTCTGGAAGACGCTATCACCTGAGAACTAATTAAGGTACAGTGAAATTGAAAGCCATTTCATTGTGTAGAATCTATCCAGCTTTACTCAGCTGGGGTTATTTTATGTGTAGTCTTATTCTGTATAAAATTGCACTGGTTACAACAATATCGGCTCTCACTAAATCGCACAATACCTCACAAAAGCCCTAATATTTCCTGATCTGATAGAGATACCGGATTGACCTATTTGCGTGCGACTGGAAAGAAAAACCCACAGACTGGTAAAATAATTGTCAAGATATGGATTTACAACTACTAGAAAATTTGAAGAAAAAAAAATAATAAATAATTTTATCGTAGTATATAATTTTGATTTCCATCACAGTCTTCATAAACGATTTCTACATAACTTATTTTTTGCAATGCAGCGATGGAAGACCTTTAACAAGCCGACATGAATATGAAACTGTTCACAGCATTTTCTCAATTTATCAGCTCCAAAATCCACCAGATTGTATGGTATATACGGAGGAAGCTGTATCAACTTGTTCAACCCCGGGTATCCATTAGATTTCTATACTGAGTTTGCCGCAATCTCCGTCAACTAGTCAACCAAAATAATATATAGCAATTCAACATGTCTGATTGACACTATGCACAAAACAAATGGATAGAACACCGCCCGATACATATCTTGTTAGCGTCGGATGTTAGTATTTGTACGTTACAGTATATGTTTTTACGGCTTATTATTCTCGGTCTAATAACGCAAGACAGCGTATATATACATATATATACGTTGATACCCCTACAAGACAAAAGTTGTGCTTAAATACAACATAGATTACTTACCAATAACTTTGTTCTTGGCTCCCGGCATTTTCCTTTCTAACCCACTGTCACGAAATCCTTCCGCTCTGCGTGCTATTTTTTGTCTTGTGTGGGATATCCTGGGGACTCAATTGGTATTATGGAGTATATGACAGAAACAATAGCAATACACTCCTGGAAATCTTTCGGAAAATTATGAAAAGCCTAGCGGTATATCACTTGGTCATGCTCCCAGTGTGTGCTATTTTAAAACAGTCTACCACTTGTTTCCTGACCCTACAAGTCTGCGTTACAAAGGCTGTCAATGATTTTTACTGCTTATATCTGGGAAGAATAAATCAACTTGTCGTTTTCTTACTCTTCTATTAATGAATCTTTTCATTCGTTCGTTGTAACCAGACGGCACAGGTGTATCGAGCAAACAACAGCGCGCGTGATCATAGAGAATAACATAACTGCCCAACCGACGTCAACAAGACTCAAAGCATGTCTTCCGTTTGTTGCGGATGTAGTGAAATTATCTCCATAACGGCTAATCGATTAACTGATCAATAAGAAGTCAATAAATCTTGTCAGATCGCTCTGGCTAATTAAATAGGTCTTTAGAAGGTATTTACTCTGTATTATAATGATATGCCTTTTATTAAGCCAAGATTGCGCTGTTAGCCGTACATCCATATAGCCCACCTGTCATTTTTCCGCAAAAGAATGTGGTCGAGTTCAGATCATTGCAAACGCTGTGAATCAACGTTGAAAAGACAGCGTCTGGTGACGGTATTGGCGAAATTTCGAAGTTGTACCAGCGTTTGTTGGTAACGTTTGTGTTTGAATACGAACGTCCAACGTCGACCGATCAAACGAGTACAGTGTACTTGTTATCCTTCCTGACAGTTTATCATATTTTTAGCTCGGGACAGTTTAAATTTAACATGTTATAGCTTATTTGATATGCAAATCAGTATTCTGTATCACTTGCAGTATGCGTGGGCGAGAAACATGTAGCGATAGTAGTGGCATTTGTTCACCAAGTATTATCTCCACAGTCACATGTCAATTCGAGCGAAACCTTTCAAACACAGTTGTTCTCAGCCGCTCTCGGAGCTTCCCGCGAGTGCATTTATTCAGATCATTGTAAAAAAAATATCTGTTCAAATTTTGCGACACAATAGATCTTTCTGCCCGAAGAGGCCAGACACAAAAACACAAAAACGAGCCGCTGTCCGCCATCGTCACACCCTGTATCAGAGTCAACAGTTTTTCAGCTGGTGAAAAGGTGTTCTGCCGGTGAGCATTTTTCCTTATACGGCAGGTAAGGTGGTATTACAAATTCGGATTTATTTAATATTTGGTCCGAACTATGGGACATGGCAGCCGGTGCTGTTTTCCCAGCGAAGATTCGTTTAATGTCCATATATATCATTCTCGTCTCGCGAGACTCCCTACTGCGAGAAAGAGTCTCACGCGTAAATGGGAGCCATCCCCCCAAAATTTGGGGGGTAAGTAGGCGGCGTATGATTATCTGGCTTGTCACTGACCTGCTGACTCCGCCGAGTTAGAAGCGAATTGCTAAACATAACGTGGGCTATATAATTGGGAAATGACTCTTTCCGTTTCGGAGCATATCAATCGCGAACAAATTATTGTCGGTATGTATACTTGGCCGTGAAAGCGAGTTATCTAATACAGGAAGTAGTTCGCGGGTAGACACGGCTCGCTTTGAGAATGATGTCATGCTGCCTCGCTTTGAGACTGGAGATTCAAAAATGTCACCAGTTTACATGAGAGTCGCTTTGAGAATGATCGTTCTATGTGAGTACCAACGAAAGTTGCAGGCCGACGAATAGAGTAAGTAGAGTGATGATACGCGAGAAACCCGCTTGAAGTTTAGTGATATGCGAATATAACATGAAATGCTTGCACATGGTAAGAAGTACAGAATATTTTCAATTAAGAGAATATCAACAACTTTAAAAACTAAATCTCACTGGGGAACCAGCATCGCTTCTCCTGCCGTATGGTATACAGACACCACTGATCTTCGAAGAACACGTTGAATTGCGAAATACAGGCTTCTGGTGAACACCTAAGACCAATCCTTGACTGAAAATCATTTCCACGGTCTGAACGAAGTTCACTTGCAGTGAAATGAGTCCTTTGACAAAGTTTTAGTGAAGTCGCGCTGCAGATCATGATCTCACGCG
This sequence comes from Hanleya hanleyi, assembly GCA_036873755.1. Lineage (NCBI taxonomy): Eukaryota > Metazoa > Mollusca > Polyplacophora > Lepidopleurida > Hanleyidae > Hanleya > Hanleya hanleyi. The sequence continues at coordinate 34,112 of JAVTVY010014285.1, read as the reverse complement.
AGTCCCAAATTCAAAATCGAAACGAACATGATGAGACTCGGCGGTTTCGAAGCCCCAAATGGCATACAAAAGGGCCAATTTTGCATGCGTATCTCAATATCGCTAACAGACAGTGATCGGAATTTGACTGTTTGCCTCACCAGCGCTCGCGACCTAAATATTTTTTCCTCTTGGCAATGAGATATGTCTCGTTAACTCCAGTGTTGCAAAAATATTAACCCTATCTGGCTTGGGCTTTTGGGGACGTGTCCTGGCCTGGAGGGGGGACGAAATGACCTCCTTAATTATTTTTCTTGAGCTAGGGGGATGAAACTTACCACACCATACCCTCTACCAGAAAATGTAAAAAAAATCCAAGATGGCCGACTCGATGACGTCACAGTGACGTCATTTTCAAAAACGGCATGTTTTCATCGCGGAAAAGCAGAAATTTTGAAGAAATATGACGAAAAAAATCACTTTCCTGGTACCCCACTTGGTTGCCATCTTCAATTTATCCATGATCCTCTGTTCGGGGGGACAGTCCATGGGCCCAGACCAGAAATTCCACTTGTCGGTACCACCTAAGGAAACCAATCCTAGTTATGATTTTTTAATTGGTGTATATATATAGATCATATTTTGATGTGATAACCATTGCAGACTGGCAGCTTATTGGTAGTTTTCATCTCTGGAATGTACCCACCCTCCGCATAATGAAAGCGAAAAGGCAAACTCGGAAACATTCACTAATGATGCAATTGCTGTTTCCACATGGGGCTAGAATGAACTACAAACCACAAATACATGTCTGAATGCTTTATTTATACCATCCGAATAATCCTTTCTGTCATTCCTGAAGGCAGAATTTGTTTTATGGCAGAAAGGGGCGAACAATAGGGCCTATCAAAATGTTGTTGATTATGTGATTTTCAGTACATTTTAATTTATAATATTGTCATACAAGTTCCCTGGGGAGTGCTACTGAACCGCAGTAGCCTACAACATGCACATGTTGTATGAGGAAAACATTTATGAACATTTTACAAGTTTTTACCACAGTTATAGGAATTGTCCTTCCCCTACCCTAGTTCCAACAAGCGTCCAAAAAGTGAAATTTATGTATAACCCAAATTTCACCACGCTACTGTGGCATGTTTATGTACTATGTTTTACTCATGCATATTTGTAGCCATGAATGTATGTGATTGTGCCAAAACATTCACACCATGGATCAGTAGTCTAGTCTTCATCACTGTTATCAGCATCAGAGTCCTCGAGGTATAGTATAATAAATACTGGTCCTAGGGGGCCACACCTGCAATAACACTGGTGAAAACCCAGACTCCTACTTGCCCGTTTTGTTTTCATGGTTGGGAGTCTGGGTTTTCACCAGTGTTATTGCAGGTGTGGCCCCCTAGGACCAGTATTTATTATAAGGAGTCTGGGTTTTCACCAGTGTTATTGCAGGTGTGGCCCCCTAGGACCAGTATTTATTATACTATATGACTTGACTTCGTGTCTCGCTGGTTCAACACGTGTATCGAAGTTGACCTTTGGTCTTCTTTGATCCTTGTAGTAATTTCTGTGGAATTACCCAGACCCGATCATGATTGCCCGTGGTGAACTATACCTCCAGTCAAAACAGAAGACAATTATTACTGTCCTGCTAGACTTGCCTCCATTGTCATATTTCCGGTATATCTGTATGTGCTATACAAACCAGCAGATATCTAAAGCCGCATATACCGTTGTCTTGATAAGAGACCTCGGCCTCCATTGTCATATGGTTTATCTGCATGTGCTAAACAAACCGGCAGGTACTTTGTTCTTGCGCCATATTGCCCATATAATATCATCTCTTTACACGGCACAAAGCCACGGAGAGATATTCACTATACCCATAGACAATATGGCTAGACGGAAACTGGAGAAGAAAGCAAAAACCAGCTGTCAAATTTCTCGTTTTCTCAAACACAAAGAATATAATCTTGTGCACAGAAGGACGTTAGAAATCAATGCAGTTAATGCAGTATGAGTCTGACATACAAGTTAATTATACTGTGTCAGTCTGAATACTACATTATACATGTTTATTTTAATACATTCTGAGAGGTGCGATATACACTAATTCGCCTACACTGTACTGAACAGACAGCTGCGCTTTTAATACAGGCTCGCCAAATCGAGAAAATAAATTTATCTCTGTCTCAATCAGCCTATACACTGGCTGTGCCACACTGATGGGTAAACTGACCTGAGCTTGAGCAAAAAGAGGGGATTGCAGCAAACAATGCAGCCCTGTGTGAGCGCCAAAATTATCCAATGAGATTCACCAAAGAGTGGACCAATCAGCGCACACCAGAAACATTTCTGTCCTATCAGAGAACACCTGCTAGGTATATAGCCTATACATTTGCCAATGCCCGGCCATCTCTTTACACGGCACAAAGCCACGGAGAGATATTCAGTACCCATAGACAATATGGCTAGACGGAAACTAAAGAAGAAGGCTATTACCAGCCGTCATTTTTCTCGCTTTCTCAAACACAAAGAATATAATCTTGTGCACAGAAGGACGAGCTGATAAAAACAATACCACCGTAATTCTTATAAAAAGGACTACATAGTGGAAGCGCAAAGACAGCTGTACGATGGTATACATTATACCGACATAAAATCCATGAATATGGAAAACACCATGAAAATGGTACGGTACTACAGACAGTCGCTAGGTTGAATGCTAGTGGAGTTCTTAGTCAGAGACTTTGAATTTTCTGCTGAAAGTTTCGACCAGGAAGCCTACACCATATCTCCTACCAATAATACATAAGGTAGAAGAGGCTATTAAAAAACTTGATCCTGTAAAACCTGAGCTACCTCAATGCGGGGCCCCTACTGAAAAACTAGGGCGCTACCTGGATTTCTTCTTATCCCCATAGTGTGGGAACGAGAAACCTACTCAGCCGATACTTCAGTATTCATCAATGAGATTGTACAACGTCGGATACCAACTGATACGTTACTTATTACGTATGACATTACCTCGTTATACACGAACCTCGGATTCAATGAAATCCTAGAAGCACTAAAAAGTGATCTGACTACCTATACGAAAACATGGATTATATATCCAAAAACCTCCCATCGATCTGTTGCTTGAAATAGCACGATTGATTCTTGAAAAGTATGAATCCAGGTTTCAGGACTAACACTTCAGACATATTGTCGGAGCATCACGGGGAGCAGTCCCTTCCCTGAGAACTGTGCGATATAGCGATATACAAGCATATCAATCAGCTAATTGCCACATTCCCACACAAAGAAATGATTATATTACACAAACTTTTCGGGATGATGGCTTCATACTGCTACAGGCAAATAAAGCCGTAGCTTAGAGTTTCTTTGAGATGGCTAATAACGCACATCCTCTATTGAAATTCACGTATGAAATATCTGAAAACGAGGCGAATTATCTAGACGTTGCCGTTTTCAAGGGAAGAGATATTTGACTGACTCAATACTTGATGTGAAATGCTAAACAAAGCCAACTGAAACCTACAAATACCTATACAGCAAATCAGCACATTACGGGAGAACTGAAAGATATGTATACGAAACTGCAATAATACTGCAGACTACATAGACTAGTCAAAATACTTCAAGCAAAAGCTTAAAATGAGAGGATACTCTACCTCGGAAATTACCGACAGAAACAAATACCTCAAGAGGAACGAGGGCATACAGAATAAGTCTGTACTGAAACGACGTATGCGTCATAACGACTTTCAATCCATACACGAAATGGCTGAAAGGGATCTTAAAGAAATACTGGATCACAAACAAACATGCCGAAAACTTTACCAGCCAGCCACAATTATGCTATAGGCGAGGTAAAAGCATCAGTGAAATACTGAAAAAATCAAAAATCTGACCATAACGGTCAATGCGTATAGGCTCCCTGATGAGGGTTTCGCTGGTCAGAAATAAGAATTTTCGACCTAAAATAACCCGAAACTTGCATCCACAGATACTAAACAATGAATACTAGGTATAACCTAGAAAACAAAACGGGCAAGTAGGAGTCTGGGTTTTCACCAGTGTTATTGCAGGTGTAGCCTCCTAGGACCAGTATTTATTATACAATACACTTATGACATTATAAAATACATTTATATACTTTCCAGTGTGCACAACCTGAAACATTTCTGGTGGGGCGAAAGATTATATCAAATTTGAGCTACATTGTAATTTTCATATATTCAGCCGCAATGTGCATTTCGGGGGTATGGGAAGGAAAAATTCTACAACTTTGTTGAAACCAGCTGGATGGTCCTCCTTTGTGCTTCCCTGCAAACAAGGTACATATGGGTAGCTGATCCATTAGGACTGTGGCACTCATATGGGACACACAACATTCCGTAAATAATGATAATAATAAATCCGCAAATTTCACAAAATCCAGCGTGCAAATCAGCCGTTTGAATACCAAACTAAAGCATGTGCCTCAAGATGGGAAGTATGCTTGTTGTAACTGTGCAGATAACAATTCTGGATATCCGGAGCTGTTATTGAATGATATTACCTTCATGGGATGTGTCAGTAGTCCATTGTGTGATTTTCCCCAAAAAAGTCAATATCTCAGAATGGTAAAATGGTAAAAATGCAAAATATACACTAAGCTGCTCTTCTGGAACGGTTATCACATATTGAAATAATCATATAGTCCCTACCAATAACTTAGTAGCCCTAAAGTTTGGTTTCCTCTGATGGTACCGATATATGCCTGGGCCCATGGACTAAGTAGGCTCAAAATGATCCCAATATGATAAACTATGAAGTCACGATTTTCAGCTCTTCATTTTTTGTCGTTCCGGAGATAGCGCAGAAAGATGGGTAGGGTGGGGGGGGGGCCCTCCCAGGCCAGGTAGGGTTAAATAAAACCAAGGACTTCAGACTCAATCAACCAATGATTCCGGTTAGTCTAGGCCAATTATTTCGCGAAGATGGGAAGTAGAGCTTCGCGGTGGGTTCATCTTGTCCAGAAAAGATGTCAGGATGTTGACCTAATGGATACTGACCTATCTATGCTGGAGTAGATCTATGTTTATATCGGTACATATTCGAAATTATACTGACAAACCTTTGATTAAGGTTCTCAGATAAATTTGATTACCATGATCAAAGTATATATATAGATAATATAGGTAAACAGATTAGGAGGCAATGAGTTCATTGGATGCTGTAGACGATTCAAGCGGCTTTATTATATTTGATGCAGAATATGAGACGTCCTTCCATTTCTGGGTGTTAAGTTTATTTCTTCCGATACTGTATTGTATAGATGGCGAGACCATAACACAGCTTCAGTTCATCACCTTTTTTTGGTAGGATTTACTATTGCCGCCAGTCCAGTTTGACCCTATTCTGTGCTCTATGCTCTTGACATCAGACAACATGGGTTAATATGTATCGTACTCACATCTGCGATGACGCCACAAATGTAAACGCCAATGTCGAACAATACCTCATTAAAAGTATTCTGTATTGTTCAAATGGAACTTGTATTCACATGTAAGCGATCACTTCAGATTTTAGCAGTTTGCTTTGTCTGCTGACCTACTTTTTGCTCGTACATGTAGATCATTATTACCATAGTTGCGAGGAATAACCACCTGAGCTGCATATTATACCGCCCGTAGGCGAGGGTATCGTTCGGAATGTAAAAGGTAGTATATTATAGATCTTGTTCTGCTTATCAAATAAAATTTACTGAAGCTTGTCGCAACGAATTTAACTATACCTTTACCTCCATGCCTATGGACATCTTTCTATACATATTACCTCTATGTCTGTACCTTTGAGTATAAAACCGACTTGCATAAGTACTTTCATATTGCAATATTATAAGGCTACTTTTGGGGTTTCTTTTTATATACACCTGGCCGCGTTTTTTTTTCTTATCGATTGCTTGTGTTACAATATCTTCTCATTAATATCTTTCTGTTGTTCACAACATCTACATACGCTCCATCTAATTGTACCAAGGTTATACAGATTATTTTTCATCTTTCATCATCTCATTGATTTCCCCAGAGATTATTCTGAGCCAGTTGATACATCTTACATGTAAAACTGCATACTACACTATAACTTTCCACCATTTATCCTGATCGACAGAAAAAGGTAAATTCCTCGAATCGGAAAATCGTGCAGCGAGATTTTTTTAACCATACCCGGCCTGAGGGGAGAGCATTATCACCCCCTACGAGACTTTCTACCCTATTCCTGGAACGACAACAAATTGAGAGCTGACACTCTAACTTTGTACTTTATCATATTGGTGTCATTTTGAGCTTATTTGCATAAACCCCGAGGAGTAGATCATGGGTAAATTCTGAATGGTGGCCATATGGTTACCAGAAAAGTGGTCAGAAATTTTTTCTTCAAAATTCCTGCTCTTCTGCACGGGAAGATAGGCAATAACTATTCTATTTCACATATTATTAACTTCCCATGCAGCTGTTTGCGAAGAAAACACATACATAAACATATAGAAAAATCGACCAAAAATGCTGTTTTCTTTATTGCGACGTTCAAAAAGCGGCCGTCTTGGATTATTTAAATAATATCTTCTGATAGAGTTTAACACCAGGTCCCAAAAATCCCAGGCCAGATAATTTTAAACTACTTGAAAATTTCTCCACATGGCAAGCGATATCTTTCTTTATAAACCGGAACTGTACATCTCCACCGAATGGCCAACTAAATCTAAATTCTGAAGACTGCACAAGAAAGACTTATGGAACAATGATATCACCGAACCCGTATGTAACGAACCTGACATTTGTTCCCCCCATGAACGAAACGTGAAATCACATGACATGTATTTGAATTCGCTGGAAGAACTATAATGACCTGTCATGAAGCTGTGTGAGAAAGTCCTGACATCCCTCAGTGGACCACTCTCCCGAAACCCCAGTGAGAAAACATAAATCAACCGAAAAAGACGTATCTGGATAACGAAGGAAGTCGCCGATTCGCGAAAATGCGGACGCCATCGTGCTTAGTCCTAGGAAGCATTACCATATATGAGAGTGACGTCACTGAATCTATATGCTGGTGACAGGCCAGCAATTTTTTCCCGCGAGCTGAAACCTTGACACGTGCTGGTTCTGGCCAACGGGCACGGGAGAGCTCTGGTACAATAATTTGTTCGCAATTTACGCCGCACCGCGAGAGAGGAAAGATGCAGAAGTACATCGAGCCATGAAGTCAGAAGTCTGATAGCACATAGCCCTACATGAATATTATTACAGCGGATTATTTTCAGCAACAATCATCCATTGTTCCCTACGTTGTCTATGGAAGCCATCGATTTGCACTGTGCAGTTCATCAGGACTTCGTGATATCTTAATTCAATATATCTATGTAGTGTTCAAGAAGCATGCAGGAAAAGACATTGAGGATGTTGCTTCATTGTTGCTTTATGTATGGGCAAATGTAAATGAAAGTCATAGCGTGGGCCAATGTTAAGAATGCATATATGAAATCAAATCATGCGCATACTTCATTAATTGAGTCCAGTATATACTTGCTGACATTCAGATACCGATAAACTGATGGATTTCTACATATTTATTGACACTTGTAGATGGATACTGAATATTGCACATTATTTCACAGCAGTATATAAAAGGGCATATCTGGCCGCGAATCTAGACTGGCCCAGAACTGGGTTAACATCCTGGTTACCAAACAGGGGAATCTATGCGGAAGCGCCTGTTAATGTTGTACAAACTTCAGTGTATGTAATGATTATATAATAGTAAGACGCACTCTACAACATCGCCAACAGTAAATGCAGGAACGACGACCTTGCATTCGTCGAAATCTAACTGCGACTTTGAATGACACCAATATAATCTCAGCTTTTAGTACAAGTGGGACACATGTCTCAAATGACCAGCGTCCTTTTTTGGACAAGTGCCCAGGAAAGAACAGGCCCCAACACCGCCCAGTCAGCAACAAAGATACGGTACAGCAAAACCAACTACGCTATCGTCCAGCCAACAAATAACCGACGAATCAGTCTACGGGACAACGACAGTGCCACCAACAAGGATTTCATCTCCCGCACCAACAGAAAACTGATTGACAGCGAAAGTACCACGAAAGGCCCAAGAGAGGGGGCCACCCCAGAGAATATCAAGATGAGTTTGCGACAGAGACCGGACGGGTAGAAATAGTGAACCCTAAATTATGAATCTTTTTTCGTGTCATTTTATCTAAGGACGAAACGAGATGAAATTTACCCGAAACCGAAAAGAAGTGACCATGAACTCGAAAGTGACATTTCCCATTTTTGTAGGAAATTAAGATTGCAGGAATTATTCCATGACACTCCGAACTCATGAGTCGCTTGCTAAAATATTTGCATATTTTGGTAAACTACCTGAGTCATTGCTCCAGAGAAACCAACGATGTTAACACGACATCTTAGAAGCCTTAATGGGTCTCCAGAAGAACAATAATGTTGTTATAAAGGAAGCGGGCAAGGGATCGGCAATCATTATTATGGATCGGCAGCATTGAAATGTATGGAAGAAATGTTGAGAGCAAATGGAACGCATGAAAAATACCCACAATTGAAGCGATATGCAAGAAAAAGCAACCATATGATTCTACAGGAAAGTAATCGTCACTTTCAAGAAAATCGATAATCTCATAAAACAAATGGCAAAACTCTCACTAAATCCGACAGAGATTACCTTACCAAATTTGAATCGAAAACTAATCAGTGATATGATCTTCCAAAAATACACAAATCAAGCCAGATTATATCAGCTATCAAAGAGCAAAATTCTGAATATATAGGGTTGAACAGTCCTATGGACTTGAAGTTTAGACCTATTTTGGCCGCACCCGTCTGTCCTACTACTAATCGCTTAAGTCCACTCGTGGACATTCTTTGAAACATTGTATTAAGCTTGTGTTGTCCTATGTAAGAGATGATATTGATTTCCTCAATCATCTTCCCGAGGCAATTGAAGATGGGAAAGTTTTCTGTACCCTAGATGTCACTAACCTATATAGTTACATCACTCACAAACTTGGACTTGAAGCTGTACACTTTTGGTTGAGTAATCACCCTGAAAATATCAATGTACATTTCAATAGAGAAATGATCTTTTCCACTATCCAGTTAATTCTAGAAAATCAAATTACCGTCAGCAAAAAGGGGAACGACCCGTAATGATAACGCAATTATCACAGACATAAACTCTAAACTTAATAACACTGAGTAGTATTTAGATTACAGGTATTGTCATCCGCGTCATACTAAAAATCAGGTACCTTTCACCCTCGAATGGTGTACAGATCAAGAGTTGCAACAAATTAGAGTAACCAATCTGAAGATATCTTTACTAAAGAAGAACTATTCTTCTATGGTTATAGATATTGAGATTGAGAAGGGCAAATATTGACGTGCAAACACTAATAATCAAACAGACACTTCTGTATATACACATAACCGTAACAATTTCAACTTCTTCCGGTGGTTTACAACATGGACCAATGTTGGAGCCTAGTGATCATCTCAAACAAACTTTCAACCAAACTAGAATAAAAGACGATAAGCGACATCCCCCTAACCTCAAGAAAATTCTTACCAGGGCAAAATTCCTCCCCCAATTATACAACTTCTGAATGTGAAAACTCGCGGTGTAAATGTTGTAAAGAGAACCTCAATATTGGTAATTCTTTCACATTTAATGTCACTAACTACACTTTCAACATCAATGATAACTTGGATTGTAATCCCAGAAATCAAGTCTTTTTTATGATCTGTTGTGCTTGCAACAAATAATATACAGGTCAATCAGGGGACATGATTAGGAACAGGTCGCGCGTACATACACAACAGATAAATACGCCCAGTCTTCGTTTCTTGCCGATATCAAAACACATCGGTACATGTGCTGGGCATCTTGACATAAAGTTCACAATCTTTCCATTCTTTAACCCTACCAAGCTATCTGTGCTAACTCCGGAACGACAATAAATGGAGAGCTGAAACTCCGTGACTTTATAGTTTATCATATTGGAGTTATTTAGAGCCTATTTGCATAACCCCCAGAGCAGAGGATCATGGGTAAATTCAAGATGACGTCCATGTGGGGTACCAGGAAAGTGATGTTTTGGTCATATTTCTTCAAAATTTCTGCATTTCCGCGATGAAAAGTGGGCAAAACCTATTTTGTTTCACATCACATTAATATTTACTAATTTATCATGTAGTTTTCGTGGAGAAATTGCATAAATAACAAATTCGAAAAATTTGACCGAAAAATCGACCAAAAAATGCCGTTTTTGAAAATAACGTCACTGTGACGTCATCAAAGCGGCCATCTTGGATTTTTCCCCCATTTTCTGGTAGAGCATGACCCAAGGGTATAGTGTGGTAAGTTTCGGCCCGTTAGCTCAAGGGGTAAAAAAAATAATTAGGGGGGTGGGGGACATTTTGGCACCCCCAGGCCAGGACAGGTCCCAAAAAGCCCAGGCCAGGATAGGTCCCAAAAAGCCCAGGCCAAATAGGGTTAAGCTGTCAGGGGATGATAATAAATCGAGAGAAATTAAAGAACTTCATTTTATCAAAGAATTCCGCCTTAGAAGTTTTTTAATCAGATTGTTCTCTGTAATTATCGTGTTTGCTTATTGTTATATCTTGCGTATCAATGTATTAGTTCCGTTTGTTTTGTTTTGCATATGTATATTATTGGTCAGCACGGCCACGGTAACCAATTATGGTACACCACGCACATAAAATGAGCCGCGATCGAATTGAATTTAATAAACGACGCTTTGAACAACTGATGAAAGCTGTGAAACTAGTTAGCAAAAATCTATCAGTTTCAGTTTGTCATGACTTACTTCAAAAAAATCCTTTGTCCGAGCTTGATTTCTCACGGAAGTGACGTAATCGGAGGAAGTGACATCATCGCATCATATACTCGTTCGCCCGATTTTCCCAGATTAAACTTAGTCTGCAAAGTGTAGGGTTCACGTGGCGAGCGAGCATGAGTGTGATGACGTCACTTCTGTCGATTACGTCACTTCTGGCTACGATTTCACTCCCGGCGATACTCTTGCTTCCGACGAAGACGTCATTTCCGTCAAAAGTCAGGTTCGGACAAATGAAATGTTATATATATAAAAGTAACTTCCTTTAGCAGAGTTATCTTTCTTCAGCAGGACTATCTCTGTAAAATGACTGTCTCGAGCAGACTAATCGCAATCTTGGAGAGACCGTCGAATTCATCACATCCTCACTGCTATGGTTTTTATTATGTCGACAGAAAAGTACGTTAGCGACGCTGATGAGTGGATTAAATTTATACGAGGCCAGGATACAGTTTTCTTAATGCAAGAAGCGCCAGAATGGTGAAAGGAGACTAGATCAACCTTCACCCCAGGATATCAATAGGAGAAATTCAACTATTAATCTACGTGTTGAGGGGGCTAAAATGGTGACGATAACATCAATATCACGGACTCAAGAAATTGTAGAGTGTGCTAAGGTGTTACTCGATAGACAGCGTCAAAAGATAGCGTCTCATTACCGCATACATTCGTAAAAAGGAAACAGAAACGGACACCCATAATGGAATGTGCAAAGAAAATCTAAAAAACTCACAGGTGTTGGTAAATGTGAAGACGTTTTAAAATAACATATGACAAAGTCAACATATTACCTCGCCAACATGCGACGTTATCTGTTTCATCTATAGAGAGTGGTTTAATTGAACTGCATCATTTTCATGAAGGTGTTGATCGTATTCATATATACCATGAGTAACATGGGCTCATGGACGTTCTTGAACGCTTTTTGTTGGATGGATGGCTTTTTGTCCATGGACGGTTCAGGACGTCCATAGACGCCTATGTTCGGTACATGGACGTCAATAGACGTTCATTGACGATACATGAACGGATCATGGGCGTCCATAAACGATGTACATGGTTTGATACTATTACACGAGCGGTGACCATACAAAGGACAAGCATGGTCATCTGACTACATTGTTATTAAGGAAGTTCAAGCGTTAACACCCCCAGCTATGGTTGATGTAAGTCATATAAATTCTAAGACATTAAGCAGACCACAAGTTTAGGAAGACATATGCAATTAATATATGGTGATCAAGCTGTAAATCTAATCTGATTAAAAACAAACCCAGACACCGATCCTCTGGCTGGGTCTGATCTCCTTCCTATCTCATGGCCGTTCGGTGAACTTCTGGCACGAAAATAACTCTGTACGTTACCTCATCTTTGACCAATCAACGCAACCTACGAGATGGCAGGACTTGATATTATGGGAGAGTCGCTTCTTACGCAACCGCCTCATCGGGTTACATGAAGTATTAGAAAATTAGAACTGCATAGCTGTAGCGAAATATATGACCGACCCATAACAGTTACGAAATGTGATGAATAATTATCTATGATTGAAATTTGCTTTGTATTTATCCAAAAATTATTCCAAGTTGTGTAGGAAGGAACTGAGCGATTTCGACGGCAGTCGAGAGTGAAATGAACAACCTCACTTAGGGACAGTTCGCGCTATAGATTAGTCGTCGATTTTTCGGTCAGAAATTTGAATGAATGTCATCGCCTCTCGCCGCGTTACCATATTTACTATATTTAGGGAATTACCGGGCTCTGCTGAGTTTCGCGCAGAACGCACTCGGCATAGGAAGAGGGTCAGATCCGCTTACGACAGAGTAGATCTGTTTTTAATCAGATTAGCTGTAGGTCAAGATTTGAGACCGGGACAAAATCCTTTGGGTTAGAACATAGTATTTTCAAACATATAGGAATGGTGTCAGTGAAGAAATACTACATATACATGATGCTGAGGAACTATAACGTCATCCATTTACGACGTGGGATCCACTGGGAATAGAAATACCTTATGAATAGGAGGAGTCGAGTTCAGATCATGAAGTGAGTGAAGTGGAACAACGTAAAAGAAAATACTTTTCACATGATGAGAGTGATTACGAAGAAAGTATTCATCTTAGAGAGATAAATAACCTACCGATACATTTATGCAGAAGCGTATCATATATAATGTGTGAAAAGAGATTTTTGCCGATCATATAACAGAGAAATTTTGCGATGATATCGGTGAGCAAAAGCAGGATTATTTGAATCAAGGCTATGATGAAGATGAATCGGTTGATATGGCAAGGAATGACTATATTCGGCCATAAAGGTTTGCAATCATGTAATTGATTGTCATATGCTGGAAACGAAAAACGCTTCAAATTAAAAACAATATTGACTATGGGGAAGCTATCAAACAGAGTAGCAATCAGAGAAGAGACTTGTTCAACAATTGATAACTGGGGATACATGTATGTGTCAGATGAGAGATGATTCTGATAGATTAAAATAAAAAATTTAAGGATGAACAAAAGTGGATTATGAACAATTTAAAAACATATATTACGTACAATTTCGTAATGTTGTGCATCTACATGTACAATTGTGTCTTGAAAATGTTTTAGTGTAAGTACTTGATCGAGAAAACGTGTATTTTTAGATTTCATTCTTTTTCTCTATGCTGTTTGTATATCCCATATATTAATATTAACAGTTGTTATCCCTTGTTCCCATGCTCATAGTACCTATAGTTACATTTTACTCATTTAATGGCGATAATGAATATATAACCTTATTTCAGGTTTGATGGCGTCATTTTTACTTTATGAATGTGTTCAATTAATTGTCTATGTCTTAAAATTATAGAATAAGACTGCTTGAATATGATCCAGCTAAGTCACGTTTGATTGTTGTAGTCTTAAAAATCAAAATTGAGTTACGCGTAGTCCAGTTGTTTATTAGAGGACGCATGACCACTAAGTTTTAATCACTGAGCTGGAAGTCGGTGTTGACTTAAATTCAAATTCTTCGATGGAAGATGACGATTTCGATGTCGATTTAATTTGATTGATATTCTTTGCACCATTCTATCACCGAAAAATCATGCCAGGAACCTACTACGCTTATTGCATCAGCTTCGACTTCCAACTGAGGGTCCTTGCCCATTTGGTATGTTGCAGCAGTGTTTTATTTCTACCCATCAATGGTCTTAGGCAGCCCAGACGGAAACCCCTCCATGTCTGGTTTTTCAAACAATGATCAAAGAAAACCGGTGGTACGGATATCAACATTGTTTTAAAAATAAGACCCCAGACAGCTTTTGCCTCTGTCGTTTCAGACTAAAAAGCAACCATATGACTCTACAGGAAAGCATCCCTCTGCACCTCACACTCAGACCCGAGAATACGTATAGATTCTCGGATGTAGCCTCAGTATCTCAACCGCGCTTTTATTGCAGCTGTTCATGTGGAGTCTATGAAGTATCCACACGGCCCCTAGCGCCGAATTCAGCGGAATTAGATACGCTAGCTCGGGAGCTGTGATGACAGGTCAGCTCATACAACTCATCTGATGTTAATGGATGAGCATCGTGGACGTCTTTTGGAGTAAACGCTTCAACATGGGATAACCGGGTAAATGCAAGAATTCCCAGAGAAATTAACCTGTAATGCCCGACATCGAGCGGCTTGAATTTCCCACAAAAACAATAAACCTACATATATTTGTCGAGCGGGATGTACAGAGGGCGGGCCTATGATACAATGCTGATGCAATAAGCATAGTAGGTGCGCGATAATAATGTTTGTAAGATCGATATGGGAAAGGATAGGCAACCTGCATAGATATACGGGAGAGGTGAGAGCTATGTAGAAGCTTAGCTAATCCTGGTACGGTTAACAGGAGAAAATATATTGAAAGCCACTAATTGACCCGGAGCAGAGAAATCTCTGTATTTCAACATCGATCTTCCAAGTAAACTCCGGTGCATGGTTTTATGCATGGTCGTGGCTTCAGAGCAGGTGGTTTTGTAATTACGTAATTACGAGTATGTATACTCACCTTCTCGACGACATGTGCTGTTTTTTTTGTTTCTATGATGCTTTACGTCCTGAAAATAATTGTGTATTTCAGGAATATTTCATTACCATTTTAGCGAGCTGATTACCCGCACTGTTCGCGTATGTTTACCTGTTGGTGAATTTACAATTTTTCCGCGGAGATTGGAGGTATTTGCATGTGAGAGGAGGGATTATTCTACATGCTTACTAACACATATAGAACCTTAAATTTATATGGTCTGATAACTCATGTAGCACAATAAATTGTGCTGCAAATAAACTGGACGATAAAATCAGCTCATTTTGATAATGCATACCATTGACATTAAAGTTAACGTCCCCGTATTAAACTAACTTTACCGGTAAGTAACGGTGTCTTTTAAACTTGCCAGCAGTTGTGACTTCTTAAAAAGAGAGAAACTGTAAAGTGGAAATTGCACAAATACTAGCGGTATCAGACACCCATATCATGCCTCAAAATATTGTATACGATTTTATCTATCAGTACCGGTGTGGAAGCAACCGTGGTCCGCCAGATATGACGGTCCGGGGACCATGGGACCTCGGAAACAGTTGCCCCCCTATCAGCAGAAACCAGAGTCCTGATGTCGTTGGTGTCCGGCTCACTGAAATCTAGACAGGAGTGTCCCTTCTCATATATATAGGGGCCCGGACCATGGCATCTGGCGGACTATGGGCGCTTCCACAGCTATGGAAGTCCTCAGAGTCCGGCATTCCACAGAGTCCGGTTGACCTTTATATGAAACTAAAGGAATAGTAAAGACTAGAAATTCTGAACAGAGGTTCGGCCAGCAAATCGGTGATGCAGTGGATAAAGGCATAGACGGTGGACAGTACAGCAGAAGGTAAGATTGTGGGTTCGATCCTAGTCGAGGTCAGTTGAAAATATTTGATTTTCTGCATTTCCCATTTACAACTTTATTACATCTTGTAAAGTTATACCGTCGTTAAATATATATAATGTTTTTATTAGAAAAACTAATTTTATGTATTTTAGTAAATTTTCATCTTTACGGTGGCCCATATACGACATGCTATTAATTTTAGTTCTGTATATATTTTTTTCAGTTTGCGGGGGGGTTCTATAATTTTCACCCGAGTGAAAACCTTTTCACTCCACCCAAGTTTTCACCCAGGTGCAAACGTTTTCACCGGGGTGAAAAGGTTTTCACCTGGGCTCAAACGTTATCACCCTGGTGGAAACCTGTTTCAACCCAGGTGAAATCCTGTTTTCACCCAGCTGAAAATCTTCTCACCCCGGTGAAAAAGTTTCCACCAAGGTGAAAGTTTTCATCCGGGTGAAAACTAAACCAAAAGAAGCAAACCTAGAACTAAAAAAATAATACAAACTGGAAAAATAGCATGTCGTATAGGGGCCGCCGTACCCCTTCAATATGTCGTAGAACACCGTACACAAGTACTATATGAATCCTTCTATCCGCGCTGGGTGGATTTTCGCACGCATGTGATTTTGTGAATGTTGTGAAATCAGAAAGAAACACGAGATATTGAGATATCTAATGAAAATGTATATCGCGTTTCTGACATCAGTAAATATTGAGGAAATTGTCATGTCGGAGATCTCTATTACTGTTATAATTAAAGTTACTCTAAAATGAGCACGCTTGTCCGCTGGTACTACTTACGACTTCTCACATAGTCAGGGCGAAATTAGAATATTTTACGATATGCAAATATAATACTCAGGGTATTTTTATATTCGATCCGTATCTTCCGAATGCGGGATATCGTGAACGATCTCATCAGACATTTCAAGCTGACCCGCCGTTCTTTAAGTCATTTGTTTGCATGGGTGATACCATAAAATATAAGTTTTAATTTGTTTTCACATTAACCGTATCATTCAAAAAATAATCAAATAAATAAAACATTACATAAATACAAAATAAAAATTGCCACGACGTCTACATCTGATTACCTCATTCATATATGGCACACCTGTGAAATCAATGGATTACATTGAGTGCCTGATCAGGTGTGTATAAAGGCTGACCTCCACATAAATCTGTCCACATTCAGACCCATGGCATCCTTAGATCCTGCCGATATTCTGCGATATTTGGCCAACAATATCGACGAGTAAGAAGCCGGGAAAAGTCAGCAAGAGAAACGTTCCATATGTCGAGTTGCTCAAAGGAATTATCAGGTAGCAGTATGCCAACAAAATTCCGTTGTTTTGATCATTGAAAGTGAATATAATTATTATGAGTTTATCTTTGATTGTTTGAGCGAGATACTATTCTTTTTTGCTATAACCCATTTACATAGAAATGACAAAAGTGAGTCCTTGTGACCCGCAATTATTATATTTTGTAGACTTCATATACATGTATGGCTAATATGTATACATTACCGATAGTTCAACCTAAGGCGCTCGCAAACTAATGGTGTATTCATGACAAGTGAGTGAGTGAGTGAGTGAATAGAATTTAACGTCGCTTTCAACAATATGTTAGCTATATCACGACGAACCAACTAAGCACCACCCAGCCCAGTTGTGTTCCTGCTACTTCAAAGTATTCATGACAAACACCGGGTATATTTGCGTATTCAAACCAAGTTAGGCTGGCCCATAGGGGACATTCACGAATTAGGGTGACACATAGGGGACATCGACATTTTTTTATTTTTTTTACAATTTTTTATTACATTTTCTGCATTTCTTGAGATGTTCTTGATTTTCGCCTATTTTCTACAAACAGCTTTTAGTTTATCACGTTTTCTTTACATATTTATCCATTTCTAGTAACGTCGTCATAAATGACTTTATCGTGTTTTTTTTCACCGAAAACCAGACAAAACTCTTGGAAACGTTTACACCGTTTAAACCACAGAGTAAACCTTTAAACCGTCGAGTAAACCTTTAAACCGCGGAGTAAACTTTACATAGCGGTTGCTAGCTTTACTTCGCGGTTTAAAGGTTTCCGCCGTTAATAAGAATGCGAGAAATCTGAAGAACTTCTGTGTTAACCGTATCTGGCCTGGAATGTTTAGGACCTGTCCAGATTCTCCCACCCGCCCCCGCCCTACTATTTTTCTTATCCCTTGAGGTAAAGGGACTAAATTTTACCAGACTATACCTTTCCGTCAACCTATACAACAAAATGTTTAAAAAATCCCGCTCTGATGACGTCACAGTGACGTCATTTTCAAAAAATGCCTTTCTTGGTCGATTTTTTATCAAATTTTGCAAAAGTTTTATTCATGTCATTTTTCCAAAAAAATGCATGATAAATTACCCGTGAATTTACCCGTGATCCTCTGCTCGGGAGGTTATGCAAATGGGCTCCAAATGACCCAAATATGATAAACTACAAATTCGCGTAGTGTCA
Source organism: Hanleya hanleyi (assembly GCA_036873755.1). Lineage (NCBI taxonomy): Eukaryota > Metazoa > Mollusca > Polyplacophora > Lepidopleurida > Hanleyidae > Hanleya > Hanleya hanleyi. The sequence goes on along the minus strand of JAVTVY010014285.1, from coordinate 15,747 downwards.
TCTCTCAATTTTTTTTACGTTTCCGAAAGTCATGAAGAACATCGACAAAGCGCAGGCGCGGCAAAAGAAAGAATACAACAGGAGGAAAGGAATGGAAGTTAGTATATTAATGATTTTAAGGAAAACTGATTCAATTGAATGATCAGAAACACTGCAAATTGTATGTTAAGGGTTAGAACACTTTTAATCCGATATAGACTATGCACAGTTTGAGGTTTTACCTACATTTCTAAACACATCACTCAAAATAATCACTTTTAAAAGCTTTCACGAACGCATGATTGTAACCTAAATACGTTTAAACTGAAACAAGATTCTTCTTTTTCTGTTAAACTAGTGTTCAAATCCTAAATGTTTAATTTGCAAACAACACATAATGATGCCAAAGAAACACCTGGCCGAATCCTTCGTTCACATAATGATTTATGCGAACACTGTAAAAATTGGTGACATGTTTAACGTCTCAAAATGAAACATGATTTTGTCCCAACTTTTGGGACATGTGAGTACGTATATGTTTCATATTAAAACGGCATCATGTTTCAAATTGAAACACGTGTCCTTTTCACATGAGTTAATGATGTCTCAATATGAGACATGTCTTCAATAAGTACGTGTTCGTTTGAAACGTGTAACGTTCTACATTTTGAAACGTGTTGTGTATACATGTCTCAAGCTGAAACATGCTAGAGCCGACTACATGTTTCAAAATGAAACGTCTAAGCCCAAACATGACTTTGTCCCAACTTTTGAGACATGTCACAAGTGAAACGGGTCTGTACATGTCTCAAACTTGGAAGTGTTTCAAAACAGTCTACATCCTATTACGTGTTTCAGGAGACTGTCGGACTGGCATTTGCATGATACCGGTACTGAAACGAAAATATTCATCAAAAATCAACATACATCAAGTTTTACTCTCTTATATTCGTTGGAAGTCAAACTCAGGAACATGTATGAACAAGCAATAACCATATACAGAAACACATAAAAACAGGCTGCTCCTCAGGTTAACTCAAACCTAATAATGATTTCAAACAGATGCATGATTGGTACATCAGAATCCCTGATGTGAACCCCGTTACTATAGAGTGAAAATTGTTCATATAACAATAATGTGCTCAAGGTTTGATTCATTTATATCACTGATTCACACTTAAAAGTTAAAGATAATTTACTCAAGTCTGAACTTGCCATATTGGTCCGTTGACACGACATTGTCTGATCTGTGATAAAGCATTATCCCATATTGTATTCCATGTCTAATCCGGCACACTGGAAACATTTCTGAACATGGGTACTGTATTACTTAGGCCTACAAATATGGAATTGCTGAATGATACTGCCTTTGTTGTTTTTCCTGACATGCTACTCGCGATTAACTATTTCTGTTTCCGGGTGTCTGAAATTTCATTCCATTTTGGGGTATGGAATACGGATCGCAGATGATTATTAAAATCAGGGCTGGAGGGCTGGATTCGTCTCCAGTTTTGCAACAGTGATCACATTGTGGGATGAAGTAGAAACATTGTTGACACTAAACACTATTCAATACTCCAATACGTATGAAAAATAATGTCCATTCTGTCTCCTTCTGATTTATATATGCCATTAAGGCCGAATCCCGTCCAACGCTGTAATGACGTAAGCAATCGTATTGACTCTGTTCAAAAAAATCTCCTGGTGCGCTACACATTCACAATTCAAAATACTGAATGTACCTCACACGGATCACACGGAGAACACAGTTGTTAGTTCTTTCAGTGCTGCTCACATTAGTGCCCCGTAAGTGCCACTTTTATTCTGGCAACATTGCTATGTATTTTGTTTTGGTGTGCCGTAATATGACCATATGTTTTAAGCGAATACTCTTAAATTCAAAATGTCGGCCATGTAGGATTCCAGTGAAGAGTCAAAATTTGGGCTGGGAAAATCTTACAAAAAAATCGACCAAAAATGCATATTTGGAATATGACGTAACTGTGAAGTCTTCAAAGCGGCCATCTTGCACATTTTTTTCACACTTTTTAGTTAAGCTGATGTGAGAAATTTCAGACCTATCTCAATGAGCAAAGACATATTTGGAAGGAGTAGAGTGAAATGGCGCCTGGGCAGGCCTCAAATACCCTAGGCCTGGTTGAGATAAATTGTTATGCAAAAAATTCAATTAAAATGCTCAGTCGATTAATCCACAAAACCGACATATATCTTCCGGGTGGCTAAAGACTAGAAATAAATATCTGAAAGCCAGTGGTAATCATATCTTTGTTTGCAAATTGCTAAAGCTCTCTGTCGAACTGTGTGAAGACGACCTGGTATCTAATTCCATGCATCAGGCAGCACTATCCATTTTGTACTCCGATGTTCTTGACACATGTCGTCATGCAACTCGGTTGCACGTGTTTCAGCGTTGATGTTTCAAACAGCTTTTCGGACCGTTATAGTGATACGCCAGCGCGAGTGAAACATGTCACAACCCTCAAATAGTTGCATCGTTACGTCTATGAGACATGTTTTTGTGGAAAAATAGGGTGAAACATGTAGCATTATGAAGCATCTAACATGTTACCATCTCAAAATGAAACGTTAAACATGTTTCCTCTTTTTATAGTGAAGTGCTACTTAGAGTGTTATCAATATTGCTGAAGAGCTGAGCTGCATTGTTGCACAGACCTATTTCATTTCTTCAACTCGTGTTGCCATGATCACATGTTGGGCATGGACCATATATGCAAATTTTCGCTATTTCAGACTTTTGACATAGGGGACCGGAAACGGAGAAAGTCTGAGGAGCGTTATCGGGGCCCTTATGTCATATCCGGCAATGACCGTGGAAGATCTACCTTTCGTGTGACGTCTGTGGAAGGAAAACAGCTGAAAGTTGCAGTAAACGCAAAAAATCTGAAGCGTTTAATGCAACCGTAAGTACATGTATGCGCAGCCATATCAGGTCTGTTGTATTACTTGTCAAGCAAATTTGACCTCGTCTTTGGAAGACCCACGGAATATGCCGTTAAAAGAATACAAGTAGTGGCCTAGTTACCCCACTGACTGGCAGCTTCCACACCTTTATAGAACAACTACATGTACATATCGCAACTTGCATTCCTGAAGAACGTGTTATTTCTCATGTTGACTTGTTGTCACGTGTGCTCGCCAAAATATTGTATTCTTCATTGTAGTGAACAAGCTCCCACCGGACAAGCAAAGAGGCGCAAAAGCACGAGAGAAAGCCCTTAGGTGTGATGCAGTCTTACCTGATTATTTCTTAGCATAAATTTCAAGATTTTCTGTTGAAATTATCTTGTTTTTTCATTTTATTTTCGTCCTCACTCACCTCCTGAGTAGAAGGGAGAGACAGAGAGAGCGGAGCTTAGGGCGTTATTGAGCTTATTACAACCGGTGACGTCAACAAGTCGCTTTCGGCTGACCTTTGTGAGGTTACTCCCGGTTCCGGTCACGTGATCGGAAGTGACAATGCGAACAATAGCGGACATCATGCGCAGGGTTAAAGGTCTCTTTATGTCACATGACCGGAACCGGAAGTTACTTCACAAAGGTCAGACGGAAATGATCTGTTGACGCTACCTGTCGGAAGTAGGTCAATAACACCGGAAACCCCCTTTCTATACTACTCTCTGGTACACTTGTTCACGTGTAAACTGGATGGAAAATCGGAAGTAGTAATCGAGGCGGAGAATGGGCTTCAGGTTAGGAATTCCAATTCCAGACCTGAATGCCCGACGGACAATTAAATCCAGATCTTACTGTCTTGGGACACTTACGTCTAGACGCGAGAGTCCCCCGGACACTGGATGCATCGGGCCACCGTTTCCGTCACACCGGTAAGGAGGATCCAATAGTCAGTAGTTCCATGTAGAACACGTTAGAATTGTAATCAATGCTATAATATAATATAATATAATATAATATAATATAATATAATATAATATAATATAATATAATATAATATAATATAATATAATATAATATAATATAATATAATATCCATTCGCATAATATAATAATATTAATTAACTAGGGTGTATAGCTGAATGGATAGAAAGTACTTCTGGTTCGTACGACAGCTTTCAACTCAGACGGTCGACAGCAAAAGTTTTTCAGAAAAAGTCATTTCCGTTGGCAAATCAAGAAAATTCTGAAAGCGATTCGTGGCTACAAATTCCAGACGAAACTGTGATAAAAATCCTTTAAGAATACATGCACTCGACACAATGCAGACCGAATGCTTCCGTATGTGTGAATCTAAAGTTTGGTTCTGTGACATAAATACTCGACGTCAAGGGAGGCCATATTTGTCAGACTGAAGAATCCAGAAACACTGATAGTCTTTGTGTCCTTGCTGATGCATGCGATCCAACTAATGGTAGAGGCGGCGACGTCCCAAAGAAACACACCATGTAGCAACTATCCAGTAATTGAATGTCTATTCTGTTGACCACGTCTATATACATGACTGCACTAGATGTTGAAAAAATCGAAACCTACTGCCGAGAATTGTCAGAGTGCTTGTTAGTTAATGGATTACGGCGTTTCAAATTCAGACATGCAATGTTCAACCATTGTAGTTAGCACTCCAGGAAATGCGCTGTCTTCATCTGATATTACATGTTTTTGCCTGTCGAATAGGTGACGTGCACGAAGATGCAATTGTTGAATAATTTTATCGTCGAGTTGGAACACTATAATCCTAATAATGTTCAATTCTGTTTTAATTTAATTGTGTTCTTTTCTGTAATGGAATGCAGAATTACAGGATGATCACCGTCATACTTCACGTTTGGAGCACGAGTTCTTAATATCTTGTTATTACTTTTATACTGGTTCCCCATCAGAATAATGACAATATGTATTGATAACAATTAACGTATGTTCATGCGCTCTGTGTAAAATCAACTGCATCAGCCATAGCAAATCTATTCAACGTATTTAAAGTACTGATGTCAGGGTTTGGTAGAGATACATGCGAGCAATTAACAGGAACTACGCGATAGGTATAATTGGAGGCAATGCATACAGTTGGAATTACAAGCGTCTGATCCGTCATTCATAATTCAGCCGTCGTCCATTAAAGAATATTCGTATCCATAATTCAAAAGAAACACACACGAAAAACACTTACATACTGGCGTGTAGACAGTCAGAATTAAATATCGCAATGTGACCTCATCTAGCAACGGGATTAGAAAAGAGATGATGCTTTCCAAGATAGAAACGAAACCGATCTTCATTTCAAATATATAGTGTAGGCTCATTTGTAATTTCGTGTATTTTGTTTGGTAAAAGCAAAAACTCACTTGATTTTGAAAGAAGGTATCATAAGCTTTAAAAAAAATTAGGGTGGCATTTTTTCTGAACATTCTAAGGGTATGAAATCCAAGATGGCGTCCAAATTAGCCGGCGCACACCAAAAATGCGATATCTTCGCAAGTATATATGATACAATTACAAATAAAGTATCTAAATATAAGTTTTTTGAGACAAGGAAACTAATGGAATCATCAAATTTAAGCTATATGCATGATCTACCTGCCAAATTTGAAAATGGCGCCGCACACCCAGAATTGTAGGCTACTAGTATACCTCTGCAGACATTACCGAGCCAACAGCATTTTGTAATTACAAACCAAGTATCATTTGAAGACATGTATTTATCACAAAGAATACATAATTAACAATCCAGTTTGTATTCTGTGTTGCATTTCTCCAGGCACGGGAGACAGTGTTGATTGAAGGTTTATTTATTTTGAACACCGGTGGCCTGCTTTGGTTTTCGGGCACAATTGATAATTGATTTTTTCCCCCCAAGGTCCACCTTGGGTTTCTTTAGTGCTCTATACATAATTAATTGTAAATTGAAATGGTGCAAGATTAACAGAGAAGTTGCAACGCATTGACTGTGTGGTAGCACGTGTTGCATTTGTTCTGGATATGGGCCTTGTTCTTTTTCGCTAATGGATGTAGCTGAATAAGCACACTGGAGCGTGTTGACTGCGGTAACACGTGTGCATTTGGTTCATGAATGTGTTTCATTATTTTGAACTTGAGCAATGCACATGTTTAAATATTTTTCATTTTCTGGGTCTGAGAAGTTGACACTGTGGGTTATTTTTGGTGTCAAGTTTGGACACACTGTTGTGAACTGTTTTTTTTTGTTTTGGTGATTTTCTGAAGTGGAGCATCGCTGAGCGTGAGGAGTTGACACTATTGTTTGTGTCAGGTTTGGTGTTTTGTAGGGGACAGGATGTGTGGATTGTTTTTCGTTTGTTTCGGTGAGTTTCTGAGGTGAAGGGTCGCTGAGAGTTTTTGAAATTGTTTGATTAGATTGTAATTGGTGTTCTTTATTTCTTTTGAATTGTGTGCAGCAACCGTGTGTCACTTTGGACTGACTTTCATTTGTTTCAGTGAGTTTCTGGATTGGAGAATTGCTGAGGGTCTTTGGGTGTGTTTGATTGGATTGTGATTGAGTATTCCTTATTTCTTTTTGATTTGTCTGCATATACCATATATATCATTCCACGTTGGTTGACATGGCAGATTTGGGGCCGTTGATGTGTTAATGATCATAGAGGAAGCACTGCAAAAAAATGAAGGGGGTGAGAAGTAGTCGAGATATATGTGTGGTAGCCTTGAAGGATTAGAGCAGATTGGTTAGCCTTAAAGATTCTATGTAGGCGATTTAGCTTAGTGTCAGGCTTATAGCCGAGCTATAGGCTAGAAGGGATAGGTAACAGGTTTAGACTTCTTGGAAGTCTGAACCAATTGGATAGTGAATTATACGCCCAAGGTCAGTAAATGGTTGAATAGGATCAACAGTTGGGTCAATTGGGTGGAGGGGCGGATGTTCATGAGTGCCGATTGGGTCAACTAGACAATAGGGTCGCGTTGGATTGCCGGTGGCGGGATGTCCTTTAGAGGTTCCGCCGGACACTGGCTCTTCTTAGAAGGTTTCGTGGCCCTTATAGTCCAGGCCTACCTCCCCCGGGCCGACACGTTCCGGCGACGGCAGCAATTGTTGCAGCCTGGCTCTCGGGGATGTTCGGGATTATTCCCTGTATATTTCCAAGTGTTCATCAATCTGCGGTTTTCGGGGTGTCCGGTGACTACGAGTGTCCGGCTCTTGTCTTTTAACTGAGATAGGACATTTTTGATATGGTAGATGTCCACCCTTGGTATATTGCTAAGAGATATGAGAACGGACGCTGGTCCCCGGGACATTCTTGGCCATCAGTCCAGTTGTTGCAACATGTGTATTGCTATGTGATCCACAGGGTGGCTGGCGTTGTGGGGTGGATTCCATATGTGGTGGGCATCCTCGGTTTACCATCCTGGCTGCCAGAAATTCTGACCGCCGGCTTCCCGGGAGAACCAGGTTGTGCGCCACAAGTTTTATTCCCACTCCAGTCCGTGATTGATGAACCGTTACGACATCGTCCCCAATAGTTTGTGGTGTTGTATGAATTGCCATTTGTGAAGCCTTGTCTTGGGTCCAAGTTGTCTGGTTTGTATTGTCAAGGTTGAATGTTTTTGTGTTTCATTTTTGTGTGATTATGTTTGAATTGATGTTGATGTTTTTAGTAAGATGGTGGTGGATGTTCTTGTTTTCCTTGATTCTCAGAAGAGAGAATTTTTTTTAAAAATATTCTGGAACACTTATAGTATTCAGCAAGGGAAATAGGGATGGATTGAGAGGGGATGAAATGGTGGAAGAATCTGATGGGGGCGGTCGAACACTGGTTTATGTTGTGGCATTGTATGTGTAGTGTGTAAAGAACCCTGGTGTGTGTTGAACACTGGCTTACGTTGTGGCGTTGTACGTGTAGTGTGTGGAGAACTCCGGTGTGTTGAGCACTGGTTTGTGTTGTGGCGTTGTACGTGTAGTGTGTGGAAAACACTGGTTTGTTCTGCGGCGTCGCACGTGTAATATGGGAGAAACTCTGATGTGTATTCGGGAGTTGGATGTTGTTCGAAAATTTAGATTTGCGCTGCGGCGTTGTACTTGTAGTAAGTCATGGGAGAATTTGATGTGTTGTGATGAACTAAGTGTGTTTGAGTATTCTATGTGAGACGCCTGGGTTCGATAGTTGCTGTGAGGTTAGAGAATTTCTGTGTATAAAGACTGTGATGCAGATTTATGCGTTAATGGCATTTCTATGTGAAGCCTGTTGAGATTTTATAACTGTGTGTTCTTTGTAGATTTTTCTGTGTGTGTTGGGCTGTGTGGTATGTTCATGAAAGTTTATGTGAGGTGAAGTTTAACATATGGGGTGACATGGAGGAGATATAGTTAGATAATATGTAGTGCGGATGTCGGAGACCTGGGGTTGAGGTAGACGTGCCTCTTCATCCCATGTCTTCGCCATGAAGCCCTGGTGAGAGTTGTCTATACGATATTTTGTAGTACGCGTTATGATTTATTGTGAATCCGGTGGGGCAGGAGTGAACTAAACCATATCCTAGGACTTGCAAACACAAATTACTACGAACTAAAATTCAATCAATCAAATAACGACATCAGAGGTACCTGGAAAACCATTAATGAACTAATTTGGTTTATTATGGTTGCTGTGCATGCTGTGGGGGTAGCCTGCAAAAGAAGAAGAAAATATGTTTGTATATACACCATACACCATAAAATTGACAAGTGGAACCTTTAACCTAATGAGAACAACCGCTGGCGAAGACTGGATTCGAACGTCAATTTTCTGGCAGCTGTAATGAAATACATAGTCCATCTTTTGTCTGAAAGTGTACAAAATAAAAATATTACTAGTCAGGTGGAAGTTATTGTTATTATGGTCACCTCTGTATACAATTTTCCAAACAGTACATGCTGAAAAAATATCTAAGCCACATCATGTTAATTTTTGCGTCAACTTTAGGCCGTTTTGCTATTATGGCGGCCATCTTGGATTTCGGGCCGCTACAATGCTCAGAAAAATGCCACCCTAATTTTTCTTTGTCTTTATAGTATCATTGAACAAAATCAAGTGAGCTTTTGCTTTTACCAAAAAAAATACACGAGCTTTTTTTTCATGACAAATGAGCCTACACTAATACTGCTTTTTTTCTCTAACCAATGTTTACTCTTAATAGTTTTCGACTTCCCAACTTCTGTCGGTCTACTGAAACGATTTCCAAGGCAAACATTTGTACAGTCGCTAATTATTAGTCCATTATTTGGCGTATAAAAAAGTAATTAATCAGGTCCATAGCTGAAGAGCCAGTCAAAACTGAATCTTTACGTGTCAATCAACTGCTTTCAAAGAGGGGGAAGACTTTCTTTAATCAGATAAATAAGTTTTTCAGTCCAGGGAAGAGAAATCAATAAACCTGGATTGTGAAATGGGTCTACTGGATATTTCATTTGCTTGAAACTATGCTACATATGTTACTTTACATATTCAGGCTGATAATCCTCATTTGTTAATAAGCAAACGCATTCATTGGCTGTAGTAATGTGTAATTTCTTAACTGTAGTTAAGTGCGACGACAGGAGATATCAGGTGCCTTTAATGCCACTGAACTGTTCTAACATGCGAGAAACAGTGACGAAACCATGCAAATAATTATTTCAAAGATATTTTCTGCAATTCTAGTCGGTGCCAATGTGCTCACGTTACATTCTGGGAAGGAACCATGATTGTTTTTCTAGTGTTAGCGGAACGAGAACATTGTACATGTAATACAAAAATGTGTAACTTTAGATCGACTGGACAAATTTGCATGTAGAGACATGTCCTTTTTATTTCAAGAAATGACAATGATAAAACTGCAAGGTTTTAAACTCCAAAACTTCAACTCTGTTTAAATAAGTCTTCAACTAAGGACTTCTACTAAAGACTTAATCTCCAAGAATTTATCTCCGACATGAGTTTTCCAACTCCAAGATTTTTTATTCTTCGAGATCGTATATTTTATAACGAATTGGTCAACAATGTAATACAGTTCGAATTTGTCCTGCTGTGGCAGACTCAGTGTTGGGCTGTCGTGACGGGGGAAACTAATGTTTAGCCAAGTTTTGCAGTTAGCAGAGTTTTGTATAGTAGTTGTGGTGTTTTGTAAAAACAAAAGACTTGGATTGTAAATTAATGAGAAAATGACTCAGCAGAGGAGTGTTCACTTGCTGTTTCAATTGTAATCGTAGCCGCGTCTCTTTATCTGGATTGCAGACGAAGTGCCTCAGTGTTACCGCCTCTTTTCCATGTTCTATAACAGAGGTGTCTGGATCGACCATATGGCCGAGGTTCGCCTAGCTCAGTGACAGGCACACACGCATGAATACAGTCATTTACGAAAGGCATCTTAAAACTGATAGATAGTGTGATCTTTATAAACAAATTCATTACATCGAGTATCACGAGGTACCAACTTTAGTGACTGATAACTGTGTATATGTTGTTAGGGATCTGCATATTCATATGTTCAGGTTCAGTCTGAAATAGCGTATTATTGTGCATAGGCAAAAACACCTGCCATGGATCTTAACAGAAACGGAGTTCCAGGAAGCAGCTGCGTAACAATGATTGGTTACTGGCGTAAGTCGGCAAAAATAAAAGATTTAATATCTAAAACGATCATATGAGGTTGAAGGCAATCCAAAACGGGTATATCATAATGTATATTTTTAACCTGGTGAATTAGACATTGAATAATTAAAAAAATCATGTGGCATGAAAAAAATCCCAGTAGTTTCTAAGATAGGGCCAGTCACATTTGGAGAAAATGAATAGAAATTCTCATATGCAAATGAGGCCATAGGATAGGAAGTACCTTTACTGATAATAATGGGAAATAACTGATATTTCAACATGGCCACTCCTTAGACTGCAAATCTTAAGTTAACTTTGTTGGTGATAAATATATGAAGAAACGGTTACCATGGCAACCGGATGCTTTGAGGTGTAATTCCTAAATTAATGAGAATGCGATTTTTCAAACGAGGCTGTGTAATAGAGGTTGTGGTATTGACAAAACATTGTCCTCGTTATCTATACAAATGAGAATTTATTATGTTTTAGGTGGAATTTTATACAAGTTATTAAAAAAAACTGGTATTTTCGCCAGCTATAATGTGCTTTGAGTATTTTCTCGAGATGTTGACCATTCTTTCCAGAGTTCGGTAGTCTATGAACTACTTGGTAGTTGCTTTGAGATGTCGCATTTCACAATCGATGGCCATTGAACCATTAGATCATGCTTTATTATTAATTTAGCAAATTGAAAAAAAAATAATCAGTGTGTAACCTTACCGAAATTTAAAGGTTCAGACAAGGTTACAGCAAGTTTGCGGCAAGCTTGCCGCTATCTGAAGAGTGTGCCAGAACTGTTGGGGAGAGTATACCGGTAGCGGCAACCGCAATTAGTGACTCCACAGTGTGCCGGTACTGGCAAACAGTGTGCGGGGAGTATGCCAGAACAAGACAAGAGTGAGCTGCTAGCGGAACACAGCGCAGAAGGTGTGCCAGAACCAAACTGTGTGCCACTAGCGGCACACAGTACATCGAGAGTGTGCCAGAATGAGAGTATGCCGCTACCGGCACACTCTGCCTGGAATGTGCCGGAAATTTGCCAGCTGTTATTATATATAGTTAACCCAATAACTTTCCAACATTTTCAAACTGTATAGGAAACTATCCAAACTCTATGAGGGTAGAAATACATCACAGAAGGAAATATACGGATTAGGTGTACCACACTGTGCCACATAGTTTGAAATTATAATTGTAAGTGGAATGTTCGCAGAACGAACAATTAATTCTAAGACGAAAGGTCATTGGAGGACTCTAATGTATATGGTATACTAACCTTTCCTATCAATGGACTAATTATGGTGCACATCAATACATATATGTAATTTGGTTCAGGACTTTCAAATCTTGGCAGTTGGTGAGAATGGTCGGTTTTGCAACGATGATGAGTAGTTTCTGATAACTTATGCGTCCTGCGAAATTTATACAATTTGCTGCCTTAATTTATGGCCATACATGATACTAGTTTGTGAGGCAAGTGTTAGAGTACACAGTAACAGTAACAGTTTGATTATGGTTCAGACAAGGCCAGTGATTTTTGTAGACAAGTTATAGTTTTATGTGTCATGTAAATGTTGAATATTGTGTTTCCCTTAATCAATAGTCTACGAGAATAACATGCACTTTTGCATAAAGTTTTATCTCTAAACCGTAATATTCAGTTAGAGAAAATTCACTGATAATATTGTGTTCACGATAAGAAAGAACTGTTTCTGTGCATATTGTCTTTTTGGATTCCATTACATGATTTTGAGTACAACAATTTGTACTTTCCATGTGAAGGTCAGGATGATGTCATTCTGACCATCAACATGACACGAGTGCGCCGGAAGGCTGCCGGAAATGTGTGCCGGAATACTGTCAGAAGAGTGTGCCCGAATACATAATCAGTTAGCGGCAAGCATGCCGTAATCTGTATAATGTGCCGGAAAGCTCATTTGCACGGTGAGGTTGCTAGAAAGTTCTCGGCAAGCTTGCCGCACAACCAGTGTGCCAGAAGAATATATTTCGGTAAGGGTATACTTGGCAAGGCAGATGGAGAGTGGCTGTTTAAGACGAATTTAATTTAACGTCGCGTTCAGCAAAATTTCAGCTGTATTCTGACTTATTTGCAGAATGTTATTGGAACAGCGTGGACATATGCCCCAATTTACATATTTCCAGTGAGCTTGATGATGCAATACTGGATCGACTTCTGGTCGCCGTACACAGATTTGTGGTATTTTTACCGGTTTAAATGGAGTTAAACTGTAGAACAACTCCATATACACTTCTGAAACTGATAATAACCCTGTATACCTTTCAAGGTTAAAATCTCGAAAATAAATGTTAGTTAAAAGATTTATCGTTGCATAGCGATGGGCTATATCCCATTCGATAACGGTGATGCGAATAGATGGCGCTGCGATACAATCAGTTCAGTTGTATGTTATTGGAAATTTTGATTGAGTATTGACGCAAGTGGTGAACAATAATGAAATAACTTCCATCTCCATCCACATGATTGATTATTCAAGCTTGATGTTCCATGAACCAGAAATTAATGCAATTCCAGATAATAAAATAAATGCCGAGATGATCTACCAGCACGCATTAGACTTAGGAAAAAAAACCCCACAATAACTTTGAAAATATTTTACCATTTTATGTTGTAACGTAAATCATTGTATTCTCACACATTTCTATCGATCTATGCTTCGTGTATGAACATTGTCATGCTTAATATACTGGATAATATTTCAGTTTACGGGAATCATAAATAAGTTCATCCGGGTAGCCGGAATTTTTTGAGGGATCAGATTTGTTGCAATACATATCTCTTCAATTTAATATATTGATGACGTCATCGGATGTTTCTCGTTTATCTGAAAATTCAAATTTTCTATCGAATGTTCCTTCATGTGTCCATAGGCTAGCTAGAAAAAATATCCAGATGTATTTATTTCCTTCTTCTGAAGTCCATAATACTGAAATATGTAACGATAACCAAGGTGACTGTCACAGGATATTTACATGTGTCTGTGAATGAACATGGATCACCTTCCTCCAATTCCTTGAACTGGGTGTGTTTCACGCAATTCAAAGTTTCTCAAATTTGGCGACATATATATCGCATGATGATAGCAAAATGCGAGCGTAGCGTGCAAGATCCATGTCGTTGCGTTTCATAACTTACGTCTAATTCCGCTGAACCCGGGCTATGGGCCGCACGAACTCAAATTATTCACCAGAATGAGCGCCAGATGTTCCACCATCAATTTTACTTACTATCACTCAGTCCATATTTCATGCAAAGTCAAATTTGTTCATGACACAGGTATATGCTTTCATGTCGCAACGATACCCGGAAATCATCTGATAGACGAGGCAATGGCAACATTTATTATGGAGGTATTCTGATTTTTAAACAATTTCTGAACCGCCATCCCACCCGCTGTCGCCTGGGCAATCCGACTACCTTCAAATAGAAGTTTCAACTGTAAAGCACGAAATCAGTTCAGTATTGTTAGCTGAAACAAACTAGTGTAGCAACAGACTCATCCATTTTTGCATTTTCACATTAAGAATTACCCGATGCTTCATGGCTTACAAGTACCTGTTCAAATGTGATTTTAAACGCACAGTGTCTATCATTTGAAATGTGTGATTTTTCATTTTATATAACTTCTTATTAAGACGCTAAAGTTTAATTTGTACTATTGATTCTGTAGTTTCACAATTGTTACATCGTACTTGGCCGAACCGCTCGATTTTAACATTGTGATACACATGCATTATTCTATTTGTGTGCACACTCAGAAGAGACAATGCCATGCAACACAGAGTAGTTCACCGAATTCAAATCTTATAACGTATAATCCCAGTGAGAGTCGTGGGTCTTTTCTCGACGTACACTCCCGATTCGGACAGTTCTCTTCGTTATTTGAAATAGAAGAGCCCAGAACCTGAAGAGTTCAGAACATGTCCGTCGTTAAAAGCTAACCAAATTGCGGTAACAAGGGAGCGGAAGGGAAGCTACTTTCTCACGTACAGAACGAAATGAAGCACCTTACTGCAAAACATCAACTTTTATTCGTAATTATAGCCAAGTTTACATGACTTCGTTCGTTCCTACCACGCCATAAATCCTCTTGATGAACTTACATGTCCACTCCGGGACAACACGGCTCCATGGGTCGTTCGGCTCTATCCCGGAAATAAAACAACCCCTCCCCACTCTCTGTCCACTCCTTTTATCGAGCTCATTAAATAGTTTCTCTGCCGTGAAGAGTTGATCCGTCTGCAATCAGTCAACGGCAGGTTGAATTTCTCCTCCATTATATTCGTACGTGTCACATGACCGGCAACGTATCATGCGGATCACGTGCCCCGTACGAAGATAATGGCGGTACCCAGGAGAAATCCAACCGGCCATTGATGTTTGAAGAATGATTGCAGACGGATCAGCTCTTCACGGCAATGAAACTAATTGCCGAACTCCATAAAAGCAGTGGACAGGGGAGTTGTTTTATTGCCGGATAGAGCCGTACATAAGATGGAGCCGTGTTTATCCGGAGTGTATATGTAAGTTCAGTAAGAGGATTCATGGCGTAGTAGGAACGAGCGAAGCCATGTAAACTTGGCTATCGTAATTAATGATCCGTGAGTATACAGGCAACTTAAGCTTTTTCAACAAACAAGATACTAGTATTCGCACCCAGAAGCAAGATTGAAATTGCGTCGCAGTTATTTGTGCCATCATGTCATTCAAATTTCTATCCAACAAATCAGAAACAGCCGTCTGGCATTTCAGACGGATACAGGATACCACTGAGTGTGACCATGATACACGGCCCTTTTGAATGTTTTTCAATCCCCATGTTTGTATTGCATACCGTTGGCAATGTCTCCCACCTTCGCGGCGTCAGTTTATTCTCTAATGGACGACGGCTGGATTATGAATGACGGACTAGACGCTTGTAATTAGCAACTTCAACAGACGACTTTCTGAGACACTGAAATACAGGAAGGGTACTGGTTTCCCTATGAACCAAAGTCCTAATGTTGCAAGAATGCTCTTATCGGACTAGTTTACGCTTCAGTCAAATTTATGATTTTCATCATATAAATTAACATTTCAAATTCAAGATCATTTTTTTTATAGAAGTTATCTATAAATAATGATGGAACATTATCCACTATTGATTAAAGGTTT
>JAVTVY010014284.1:0-59112 GCA_036873755.1 Hanleya hanleyi | reverse complement strand
CCGGCTCACCCCTTTGCAGCTAAACTTATTTTCGTCTCCCCCGTAACAGTAATACGTCTTGGAGGAGAGAGCAATCATAGCATCCCCACTCCACTCCAACTTGAAGAGGCCCGGCGTACGCTTATCGTACTGGTAATGGTCACGTCGAGGTAGCCACTGGTCCCGTTCCGCTTCATACTGGGTACGTAACTCTGGTTTCACCAGGGACTCCCAGTCCGCATTAGAGACGGCCATGTAGGCCGAGTCCGTATCCATTTCCATGAGTTGCCAGTCTGATGGATTAAAATACACACCCATGAAATCATAGAGAAACTGCAGCATCCTCAGCTTGGCCACCTGGTATACCATACATCCAATCTGCAGGGGTAGGTTGTAACGGATAGTCTTCTTGGCTGAAGTGATTTCATACGTGTCGTCATCGATGACCTCCACGGACCGAAACAGAGGAGAATTCACTTTTTTGCGGGCTTGGGAAGCAGTACAAATGTTCACGTTCACGTGCTTATCCTGGTTCGTGACCGTTTTTCCATAATAACCATTGCCCGTCAACTTCCACGATTCACCGATGATGGCCTTACTCGGGTCTTGATCACCTTGACGACGGGCCGACGTCACGATGTCGGCATTCTCCGCAAAACAGGCGTGGGGTACGTATTGTATCACTTGGTATATTTTGGTGATTTCCAAACCGTGGTTCATGTACCACTGCAGTAGCGGAGTGCCCAGCAAGATTTTCTCGGCCCACATACTGCCAATCAACATCCGTCGAGGTTGAGGCAAACACTCGTGTTGCTCCGCATAGGCCCCCATGGTGTCTCCAATATCATCCCGACCCACCAGCGTGTTCTTAAAGATGGGAGGGCACTGGGCGAAGAGAGGCTTGAGAGTGTCGGGAACATGCAAATCACATTCGACAAAGCCGTAGAGGTCCCCCGAACGAATGGCATCGAACATCTGTGGCAGACTCAGGAGTCGCCGACGACTCAAGGGGTACTCGCGCTCTTTTAGGAAACGCCGTAAATGGGGCAGGGCCTGGCACATGGTGTGAAATTCACACTCCCATATTTCGATAAGATGGTATCCTCTCTCTTTCACATAATCACCGTTCTCCACCACTTCTTCCCGTAATTCTTCCGGTGTTTTTCCACGTCGTTCGTTGAAGCGTCCAGCGCTGAAATGGCATCCGTGGCCGTGCCAATAGCAACCGTAAAATTGGAATACGGTGGGCGTGCTACCCACCAGGGCAAACCCATCGACGGGAAGTCGACGATCTCCTATGCGCTTCTCTGTGGCGTTGGTTTGGTGTCGTATATAAATTCCCCGTCGATAGGCTTCCCAATCCAACCACTGATCAGCCAGATGCTTGTAGGGCGTGCGTTGCGGTGTAAAATGCCGACCTTCCGCCAACCAACGTGTATAATGGCCACTGGGCATAGGTTGGGCCAGAGACCACAGGTACAAGGCATTGGCATCGAAACCGATGATCTTAGCACAGGGTTTTCCACTGGGGAGAGTAGTGACGTCCTTCTCGTGGTAACGGTGAAAAATAAGACTCGGTCCGCCCACAATGTTCTGCTTTAGACAATCATGCATGTCTGCATCTTTTTGCTGTATCAGCGAGAAGTACGTAGGACACGCTTGAAAAAGATGGCGAAGCGCCAGACCCGATAAACTCAAGCACTCCTTGAAGATATCGACGTGCATCTCACGACGAAAGAGTTGAACCATTTTCTCGGCCGCTTCCAGGAAAGGAACCACATCTAGGTTATTATACCATATCAGGAAATCTCGCAAGGTCTGCATATGTTGATCGTTCCATACCCGCTGTAGTTCCCGGTACGTGTCTTCGGGACATTCCACTTGCTTCAAATCATCAAAGAACGCATCCCGGGGTGGCAACTGTGTTTCCTCCAAACAGTCGAGCGTCGATATATACGTGTAAGGGAACCTCCCTTTGGTTTGTGCACAGTCATACGCCTTCACCCACTGATCATAGCTATAATTAGGAGCTAAGTAGTTGCGTACATCCAGGAAATGCAGTGATGTGGTAGTGAGGGCCATATGATTATTGATCTTCTTGATGACGGACTTGATGGTATTCGCCTGGGCCAAGTAGGGGTAAAGAAATTCCTTCACCATGTTCAAGTCATATCGCCCCGAGTTGAAACCTAGCACCGGTAACTGGCCTAGATATTGTAGGAAGCGCACTTTCAATTTCTCCGCATACGGTTTAGGTAAAGGCACATCCTGCGACTGCAGGGGCTGCGACTCCGGCTCCGACTCGGACTCGGACTCTTCATCGTCACTAAACGCTACACCCGGTATAGGAATCCGATCGTCCAGTTGGTCCAGTACGTCCTGGAACTTGGACACCAATAGTTCTGTACTAGCCGCACTGACTTCTTCTAAATACTCCATCATGCGGGTGATCAACTCATGGGAATCCCCAGTGGACACGAAACACACCGATGCAGCGTCATAGCCAGGTACGTTGCTCGAAATATTCACGCTCAGAGGAATATGGCGCTGCGTCCACTGCGTTTTCGCTGAAAACATGTCCATGGGCTCCAACAGGGCCTCAAAATCGTAACACGCCCGGTAGGGAAAATAATGGTCCTGCTCCGGTATGATGAGACCCTCATCGGCCAGTTCCTGGAAAATAGTAGGCGTATTATGATACACACCACCCGGATATACTCGCTTCACAACGTTCGTACAGATTTTCTCGTGGCGATGTAAGTGGGTGGAACGGTGAAACACCCGATGGCATTGGGCACAACTGAAAGACTGAGCGTACTGGCTCATATTGTAGATCAGCGAAAAATGACTCACGCCATTGTCGTCGAACACATTGACTTTCATGGTAGAAGCATACCGTTCTGTTGAACGACGAACCAATTCAGCCACAAATGTATCCTCCTCGCATCGTAATCGGTATACAAAGATATTGATGTTGAACAGTGTTTCCACGTCATCCAAATTCTTGAACGGAACTCCACGGAAGTGCCGCTCATCCAAGTCTTGCTGCTCTAAATACTGTTCCCAATAGTCATTGGCCACTGTGTCACAACTCCGGGGGTCACACTCGTCCACATGCACGGCCAAACACCGAAACAGACATTTCCGGTCTTTGTAGGGCCCATGTGCCCCTGCTGTTAATGCATACAGGCCGTGTCGATGAAGCAACCAAGGGGGTAGTAGTACAGGAGCACCGATAGGATGATCTCTCATTTTGGTCACGAAAAATGTGACGTTGGTCACCATTTCCACAAACCATTGGGTATTGGGGCGTTGCAACCGGGCCCATTCCAATGGAGCCAACGTAGTCAGTTGGTCGATGAGTGGCTCCAGGGAAATCGCATCCGTCACCGTGAACGGCTGGTCAAACACATAGGTATTATTGCTGGGATAATAATACCGCACCTGGTCCGTCTCCTTGTGCCGTAAAATGTACCCGAATGTCATATTCAACTTGAACGCTGTCACCTGATCTGTGAAAATGTTCTCGGCATAGGTAGACAAATACGTGAGGTCCTGCAGTCGATAGTTATACAAGTCCAATAGACGATGGTCACGGTGAAAACAGTGGCGTATGGTAGCCCAGTGTCGTTGATAAATGTCACTGACACGCTCGTCTTGAGGCAAGACTTCAACCGGAGGTGCTGCTGGGTCCCAGGGAAAATCTTCTCCACGTCTCATGCTTTCTCTCCACGTCTCATACAAGCTGGTAGGCAAGCAGGCAGGCTAGAGGTGAGGCAGGCAAGCAGGCAGGCTAGAGGTGAGGCAGGCAGGCTGGTCAGGTCAGGTCAGTCAGGCAGGTAGTGCAATGAATACACCCCACCCCTAAAAATCGCCTCCTTTTATACGTTTTTCTACAGTCCGCCATCTTGGTCCCACCACCCACAGCCGCCATCTTGGTCCCACCACCCACAGCCGCCATCTTGGTCCCACCACCCACAGCCGCCATCTTGGTCCCACCACCCACAGCCGCCATCTTGGTCCCACCACCCACAGCCGCCATCTTGGTCCCACCACCCACAGCCGCCATCTTGGTCCCACCTCCCACAGTCCGCCATCTTGGTCCCACCTCCCACAGCCGCCATCTTGGTCCCACCTCCCACAGCCGCCATCTTGGTCCCACCTCCCACATCAGCCGCCATCTTGGGTCCCATCCTGGTCCCACAGGCCGCCATCTTGGTCCCACCACCCACAGCCGCCATCTTGGTCCCACCACCAACAGCCGCCATCTTGGTCCCATCACCCACAGCCGCCATCTTGGTCCCACCACCCGCAGCCGCCATCTTGGTCCCACCACCCACAGCCGCCATCTTGGTCCCACCTCCCACAGCCGCCATCTTGGTCCCACCTCCCACAGGCCGCCATCTTGGTCCCACCACCCACAGTCCGCCATCTTGGTCCCACCACCCACAGTCCGCCATCTTGGTCCCACCACCCACACCAACACTTGCACTCAGTGACCCCTGTGACGTCATAGTTACATCCGGGTGAAATGTGCGCCAATTTACCCGTTACCTACTACTTGTATTATACCAAATATGTCTTGTATTGTACCATATTTGTACTCTATTGTACCATATATGTCCTGTATTATACCAAATCTGTCCTGTATTATACAGTATCTGTCCTGTATTATACCAAATCTGCGCTGTATTATACCAAATCTGCTGTATTATACAGTATCTGTCCTGTATTAGACCAAATCTGTGCAGTATTATACCATATCTATCCTGTATTGTACCATATATGTCCTGTATTATACAATATATGTTCTGTGTTATACAATCGAATAGCGGTTGTCGTGAATAACAACAAGTTCAGCAATGTTCATGCAGTTTATTATCCCCAATGTTACATCATACCCAGGCTGGGGGAGCCGACCTGGGCATGTTTAGTATGTTCACAGCAAAACAAATTGAAATATCAAACACCATGTTTTATTATTTAACGCGCAGTCACATTAGGTACAAGTGTTTACTGAGCTCAAGTCAACGATCAGCATGTAGACATATAGAGTATGTACGGCATGTTATGGTATTCATCAGTGCACGGGTGACGCATTCAGCCGAGGGGGTTGATCAGTTTAATCACGAAGACCCTCTCCACTGTCCACTTGGTGTTGGGGCGTTGTTGTTGGGCTCATTCTAAGGGATCCACGGTTTCTCCGGCATCGTCTCCAGTGAGGCACGATTGGTAATAGTGAACGGCTGGTCAAACACAGATATTATTGCTGGGATAATAATACCGTAACTGATCCGTCCCTTTGTGGCGTAAGATGTACCCAAAAGCGACATTCAATTTGAAGGCCGTAGTTTGGTCGTTGAAGATGGCTTCCACGTAGCTACGTAGACGGGCCAGGTCGGTCAGTCGGAAATTCTAGATATCTTGAACAGGGCGATGACGGTTGAAACAGTGCCGTATCATGGACCAATGGCGCCGAGAGATGTCACTCACTGGATGGACGTCCTGTAAGAGATCGCTAGGAACATTTATGGGCTCGTCCAGAAAATGTTCGATGTTGTCAGGCGTATGACTCGAAACCTTAACGCTGGGGTCCGGCTGGATATCCAGGCTCTTCTGAACTGTGGGTATAGGCGGGCTCTCCGTCATCGCATCACCAGTGGCGTTCGTCTCCTCGGGCTAATCTCCACTGGGTCTGACATTCCGCGGCTCCTCTTCAGTGGGAAGTTGTCGCTCATGCCATGGTACCGGGGCATGAATCAAACGTTGGTGTCGCAGCAACTGACTGGTCGGTTTGAAAAGCCGACCACATTCCCCGCATGGAAGCTTGGTACCCATGAATTGAACGTTCATGGCGCAGTAAAGCATCCTCCCGATTAAATGACCGTGCGCAGGTTATACAAGTATACCGTCCGCCGTTGGGGGCGGCGGTCTCGTGGCGACGTAAATTGTCTAGACGAGGAAACTGCTTCTGGCATGTTGTGCAAGTGAACATCTTGGTGGTTGACAGGGTGTCTGATGAAACGGCCATGCCGCTTTCCTTTTATAGCACGCTAGCTGGTGATCTATTTTTAGCACACTCAGTTCAACTACCCCCAAGTCGAGGACCGAGATGTACTGGTGTACGACTGAGCCGTATTGCGCGTGGGTGTGTGTGGGGTCAGTGGATTTTACATCCGGGATCTTGTCAACATCCGGGTTTCCAAGCGGGTTTTCCCCGTCGTTCCTCCGTCTACCATCCGGGTACTGTAGTTTTACATCCGGGTCCTCAGTTTACATCCGGGTTTTTTATGAGCCGCATTGCGCGCATGTGTGAGTATTTGTTTGTGTTTGTATCCATCCGTGCACAATGTAGAATTACGTTCTCTCCGAAAACTTCCTCTCATCGCATCAATATGCTCAGACCCATTCAATACAAACACAACCAAGAGACATAAACAACAACAGGCACATTGCGTAATACACGTTTTATTATCCTCACACCACCACCACCACCACCACCACCTGGCGTTGACGCCGTCAACGATCAGCATGTAGACATATAGAGTATGTACGACATGTTATGGTATTCATCAGTGCATGGATGACGCATTCAGACGATGGGGATGGACGGTCAGCTTGGTAACGAAAAACGTGACATTGGTCATCCTCTCTACGACCCATTGTGTGTTGGGGCGTTGTTGTTGGGCCCATTCCAAGGGATCCACGGTGTCCAGTTCCTCCAGTATCGTCTCTAGCGACGCCCGGTTAATGACGGTAAACGGTTGGTCAAATACCCGGATGTTACTGCTCGGGTAAAAGTGTCGGGCTTGGTCTGTGTACTTATGCTGCAGCACATAACCAAACGCCAGATTCAACCTGAAGGCCGTAGTTTGATCGTTGAAGATGGCTTCCACGTAGCTGCTTAGACGGGCGTGGTCGGTCAGCTGGAAATTGTAGATATCTTGAATAGGGTGATGACGGTAGAAACAGTGCCGAATCATGGGCCAATGGCGCCGATAGATGTTACTCACTGGATGGTCTTCGTGTAACAGATCGCTAGGAACATTTATGGGTTCGTCCACGAAGTGTACTTTGCCCTCCACGTCGTACAAAATCTGGTCCAAGGTCTTGTAGTCTGAATTTGACTGTTAAATTAGGGCGACATCATCATCATCGGCCCTCGTGCAATGGGTGGGAGTTCCCGCTGTCTCGATACTGGTGCCTACTGTCGGTTTATACTTCGTGTAAGAACGCACAAGACAAAGCCTACAATAGCCTGTCTGAGCTCAACAATGCGTCTAGACGTGACCCTTTTCAGCTGCACAAAAGCCTCAACAAAAGCCTCAACAATGCGTTCTTACACCAAGTATCGACCCTACTGTCTCCTCTTCCTGCAAACGTGGCTGCGGAACAGGGTGTCGTGTGCGTTGGTGTCGCAGCAACTGACTGGTCAGTTTGAAAAGCCGACCACATTCTTCGCATGGACGCTTGGGTGGTCCATGAATTGAACGTTCGTGACGCTGTAAATGATCCGGGCGCTGAAACGACAGTGTACATATCGTACAGCTATACCGGGCGGTTCCTTCGTGCTTGGTAGCCTCATGGCGGCCCAAGTCGTGCAGACGAGTGAATGATTTCGAGCACGTAGTACAAGTGAACATCTTGGTGGTTGACAGAGTGTCTGATGAAACGGCCAGGCCGCTTCCCCTTTATAGCACGCTACCTGGTGATCTATTTTTAGCACACTCAGTTCAACTACCTCAAGTCGAGGCCCGAGATGTACTGGTGTACGACTGAGCCGCATTGCGCGCGCGTGTGTGTGTGTATATGTGTGTGTGTGTATGAGTGGGCAGTGGATTTTACATCCGGGATCTTGTCAACATCCGGGTTTCCAAGTGGGGTTTTCCCGCCGTTCCTTCGTCTTCCATCCGGGTACTGTGGTTTTTCATCCGGGTCCTCATCTTATATCCGAGTTTTTCCATGCTTACTCTCAAGTGACCGGAACCAGAAGTTGTCACAAGACAGGTGGCGCCCCGATATTGACATCCTACTACTTCCGACAGGGGGCGCCCCCTGTCTTGTTTCTAGCGATCTGTTACGCGAAGACCATCCAGTGAGTGACATCTATCGGCGCCATTGGCCCATGATCCGGCACTGTTTCTACCGTCATCGTCCTATTCAAGATATCTACAATTTCCGGCTGACCGACCTCGCCCGTCTACGCAGCTACGTGGAAGCCATCTTCAATGATCAAACTACGGCCTTCAATTTGAATCTGGTTATGTGCTGCAGCATAAGGACACAGACCAGACCCGATACTTTTACCCGACCAGTAACATCCGGGTATTTGACCAACCGTTTACCATCATTAACCGGGCGTCGCTAAAGACGATGCTGGAGAAACTGGACACCGTGTTTCTCTTGGAATGGGCCCACCAACAACGCCCCAACACACAATGGGTCGTAGAGAGGATGACCAATGTTACGTTTTTCGTTGCCAAGCTGACCGACCATCCCCATCGGCTGAATGCGTCACCCGTGCACGATGAATAGCATAACATGTCGTACATACTCTATATGTCTACATGCTGATCGTTGACGGCGTCAACGCCAGGTGGTGGTGGTGGTGGTGGTGGTGTGAGGATAATAAAACGTGTATTACGCAATGTGCCTGTTGTTGTTGATGTCTCTTGGTTGTGTTTATATTGAATGGGTCTGAGCATATTGATACGATGAGAGGAAGTTTTCGGAGAGAACGTAATTCTACAGTGTGGACGGATGGATACAAATACAAACACGCACACACACACCTATGCCCACATACGTTCCTTATTAGGGATGTCGATATAATTATGCAACATTGTAGCGATCGTGGTGCAACATTGTAGCGATCGTCAACAATGTTTGCAACAATGTTTCAACAGTGTTTTTTGTTGTTGACGAACAATGTCGTAACAATGTTGCACAGTAACATCGTCAAAAAAGACACTTTTTTAATCAAAAACTGTTTTAGAAACATCGTTTCTTATAGAAGAAACTTCTTTAAAAACATCGTTTCTTATAGAGAATTTGCAAATTTAAAATGACATTCTTAGTTGGAGCTCTATTATTTCAAAAGATTTTATCCTTATTAGGTCTCCAAAAAGTACTTGATAGGGAATAGATTGCACGTTAAAGTACCTGATAAGGATACATTCGTGTACGCACACACGCGCGCAATGCGGCTCATGAAAAACCCGGATGTAAGCTGAGGACCCGGCTGTAAAACCACAGTACCCGGATGGAAGACGGAGGAACGACGAAAAAAACCCACTTGGAAACCCGGATGTTGACAAGATCCCGGACGTAAAATCCACAGCCCACACACACACCCGCGCAATGCGGCTCTGTCGTACACCAGTACATCTCGGTCCTCGACTTGGGTAGTTGAACTGAGTGTGCTAAAAATAGATCACCAGCTAGCGTGCTAGCTGGTGATCTACCCAGCTGCTACCGTGCTTGCTACCGTGCTAGCTGGTTGTCCCAGCCATGGTCGGGTGCTGGACCCGACCATGGCTGGGACAACTTTAGTATCCAGATCATAGACGTCGTCTATCCATCTACCAATGATTCCCCCTTTGGATTTGAGAGAAAAAGCCGAGAGCGGGAACTATTCTGGATGCTAGAGCTTGGGTCAGTGTTTCCGTATGGTTTAAATGATAATGTCAGTGGGTTCGGCAATGTTACAAACCGCCGTTCAAATATATCCAATATTACCCAGCTATGTAAACCCCATCAACGGAGACATCGCAGCCATGGTTGGAGAAAATTTAATAGTGCGATGATTCACGATCATATCACCTTAAATTACTTAGTGGGTTTAACTAACACACCCAATAGTACACATAGCTTACGTACAGTTCTGTATGCGTTATCTCTGAGAGGTTTAAATCATATAGCCAAAGATATACAACAATCTGCGTCTTCCGGAAATATAATATCACCCAAAATCACTAAAGTATGTCAACATATAGCGTATTTTCGGTTGTATCGTCCAGTGAACATAATCGAAACATCCCAAGATCGGCTTTTCTTGAAACTCAACTACTTAGATAAAGGACTGGACATTATTAATTTACGTCGAATCCTAAATGATCCAGAGGTGCGCAACACTCTACCAAACTATTTGAAGTTCACCGAACCTCCTTGCATTTCATATAAGTATACCAAATTTATAGCCACCAAAATATTCAAATACTCTAATGCTGTCAAGGAGTTTGACTGGAACTTATACACGTCGGGTGGCTATAGTTGTGATTGTGAATCGTCGAACTTTATACACCATGCAAACATATTGTGACTGGTGATCTTGATGTGGTGAGTGATAAGGACCTAAGATTACTCCTGATGAAGGGACCTAAATATAGAGAGACGAGAAATATAAATCTGAGGGCCGACCAGAAGATAGTCCTGTCTGCTTTGGAACAGTACGTTATTGATTGGTCTAAGCGAGAAAAAGTTGAACCTACAGTACTCGCTGATTGGCTGGTCCTCACCAAGAGCAAGGTCGTTGAAACAGTCTGCCATATTGACAGAAGTACCTTTCCCCAAGCAAAACAAGTACTGAGAAACCCCAGTTCGCAAGAAGTTCTAACAAATCTTCAGAGTAAATTCGTCATAGTCCCAGCAGACAAAGCTCCAAATAATATAATATTCATCAGAAAATATTACTATTACCAGGTGCTGGATGAAGAATTGAGTGTAAATATATCGTCATCAAATACGTCTACTTACTCTCAAACTGCATTTTCTCTGGAAGATTTATTTAACAATCACAAAGCGTTTCTCAAGGAAAGAGGTATTTGTATTCCAACCAAACATAATGATATACCAAAAGTATACTGGAGCCCCAAAATGCATAAATCACCATACAAAGCTAGATTCATAGCTGGTTCTAGAAGCTGCACCACCAAGCTTCTTTCAACCCTGTTGACGAGGGCCCTTCAGGAGGTAAAACATTTTGGGAAAGGTATTGCGCCACTATTTCTAAAAACTCTGGCGTTGAATGTATGTGGATATTGAAAAACTCAAAATGTCTTACGGAAGAACTTGATGCTAAAGGTCACATACCGTATAGACATGTATCCACATGGGATTTCTCGACTCTCTATACTACAATCCCTCATCAGGACCTTATTGACCGTCTAAGTTCATTAATAGTATCTGTGTTCAAGAAAACTGATCGTAGATATATTAATGTCGGATGCCATAAAGCATTCTTTAGCTCTACTACATACAAGAGATATCATTCATGGGATGTTTCTTTGTTTATAGAGTTGCTTGAGTTTCTCATTAATAATATCTATGTGAAATTTGGCAACACAATATATCAGCAGCATATAGGTATTCCAATGGGTACTAATTGTGCGCCCCTGTTGGCTGACCTATATCTGTTCTCTTATGAATATGACTATATGCAGGCGCTTTCAAAAACCGATCCATTCAAAGCCCGTTCCTTCTCATTCAACAAACGCTATATAGACGATCTTCTCGCTGTGGATAATCGCTATATAAATGACACAGTGAAGGATATATATCCACCTTCACTGGATTTGAAGGAAACTAAAGATAACCCTACAGGCACATCATATTTAGACCTATATCACTATAAAAATGAAGCGGGCCTTCTCTCCCGTCGACTGTATGACAAATGAGATGATTACAATTTCGACATCGTGAACTATCCCTTTCTGGACAGTAATATTCCAGTGGGACCTGCATATGGCGTATACATATCACGCCTAGTAGCATTTGCTAGATCCTGTGTTAAATGTGACGATTTTAATCTACGTCACAAAACATTGTTTTAGAAACTTATAAAACAGAGCTACACAACCAAGCGCCTGCACTCAAAGTTTCTCAAATTTGGCGATACATATCGCATTCTGATAGCAAAATACGAGCGTAGCGTGCAAGATCTGTGGCGTTACGTTTCGTAACTTGTTGTAAAATATCGAATGAGATAATGAAGGTTTTAGGCTCATTTATATTTTGATCAGGTTATTATATAGAAAATCATATATGTATCTATTTGAGTTTTTACATCTGCTCTAATCAGTTTTGGAAATTGTTTATTTTGATTCAATGTTAATTCCCGGGTTTGATTAGTACATTGCAATTATATTGAGAGTGAGAACTCAGCATTAATTGAGCGGAAGCCAGGAAATTCTGACGGCTTACAAACCGCCGTTTATAATTGAAGTGGTCGAGGAAACACAGATCAGTGAGATATCTGATAATCAATACAGTGTCTGTTAGACCAAGTGGTTGGCACTTCAAGATTTAATTGTACTCTCAAATATAGTTTGATTCACGCGGCATATTATAGAAACGCGTATATATACAATTGTCTTCTGTTAAATGTTAAATGGACTAAGCAAAAGCTTCAAATAGATAAGTGTTTGTACTGTAGCAGGGTGATTGAAAGAGTCCACAGCTGTGCTTAATTAATGACCAGCGAGCAAGTGTCATTCCGGTAGATCCCTAATTAAGTGTTTGAGTCGTGTGAAATTAGAGTTTGGTACTAGCATGTGTCAAGTGTTTTGTTTGTTCGACTCTGTAAAACCGTGGTGTATAGTACACTAGTTAGACTGTTAACATCTGGGTCTCCTGAGACAGTTGGTGTTCTGTCTCAGAAGTCATATAACATCATGACTTGATATTTGACTGTACGATCTGTCTACAAGAACTTTGATTGTGACCTACTGCTGGTTATTGTTTCAATTGCGTATACTTGTATTATTGGAACTTGGAGGATTGAATAAAATCAATCTCGGCTTCATCATCGAGTTTTCTTGCGTCATATTTCCATCTAGAGCAACACTAGATCTTACCTACAACAGTCGTTTACGGTTATGAGAAAAATGAACCATTGAGTGACGACGCTAGCCGAAACAACAAAAGAAGAAAAACTCATTAAAATTACTCATTGTGTCTAATTCCGATTAACCCGGGGCTAGGGGCCACAATCAAAGCGTGACTGAGATACATCATTCTTTAGATGACGACTCTATAACGAATATTATGGATTAAGAATACTGATCAGCGATACGGATTTGATATTTTTGGAACATCATGATGTCTTGCCGGCATCATTGAAAACTGTTGACCGCTTCTCTCTTGCAGGAAACAAGCCTATGTTTATGTATACTATTATTGTCTTTTTGAATTTGGTGCTAATACTGTTATATGGAATATGGAATAGGTCTTTGGATTATGGACGCAGATATTCTCTAATGGACGACGGCTGAATTATGAATGACGGACCAGACGCTTGTAATAAGAGGAAAGCGGCCTGGCCGTTTCATCAGACACTCTGTCAACCACCAAGATGTTCACTTGCACAACTTGCCAGAAGCAGTTTACTCGTCTAGACAATTTACGTCGCCACGAGACCGCCGCCCACAACGGCGGACGGTATACTTGTATAACCTGCGCACGGTCATTTAATCGGGAAGATGCTTTACTGCGCCATGAACGTTCAATTCATGGGTCACGCAAGCGTCCATGCGAGGAATGTGGTCGGCTTTTCAAACTGACCAGTCAGTTGCTGCGACACCAACGTTTGATTCATGCCCCGGTACCATGGCATGAGCGACAGCTTCCCACTGAAGAGGAGCCGCGGAATGTCAGACCCAGTGAAGATTAGCCCGAGGAGACGAACGCCACTGGTGATGCGATGAAGGAGAGGCCGCCTATACCCACAGTTCAGAAGAGCCTGGATATCCAGCCGGACCCCGGCGTTACGGTTTCGAGTCATACGCCTGACAACATCGAACATTTTCTGGACGAGCTCATAAATGTTCCTAGCGATCTCTTACAGGACGCCCATCCAGTGAGTGACATCTCTCGGCGCCATTGGTCCATGATACGGCACTGTTTCAACCGTCATCGCCCTATTCAAGATGTCTACAATTTCCGACTGACCGATCTGGCCCGTCTACGTAGCTACGTGGAAGCCATCTTCAACGACCAAACTACGGCCTTCAAATTGAATGTCGCTTTCGGGTACATCTTACACCAAAAAGAGACGGACCAGTTACGGTATTATTATCCCAGCAATAATATCTATGTGTTTGACCAGCCGTTCACTATTACCAATCGTGCGTCACTGGAGACGATGCTGGAGAAACTGGACACCGTGGATCCCGTGGAATGGGCCCAACAAGAACGCCCCAACACCAAGTGGACAGTGGAGAGGGTCACCAATGTTACGTTCTTCGTGGTTAAACTGATCAACCCCATCGGCGGAATGCGTCACCCGTGCACTGATGAATACCATAACATGCCGTACATACTCTATATGTCTACATGCTGATCGTTGACTTGAGCTCAGTAAACACTTGTACCTAATGTGACGGTGCGTTAAATAATAAAACATGGTGTTTGATATTTCAACTTGTTTTGCTGTGAACATACTAAACATGCCGAGGGCGGCTCCCCCAGCCTGGGTATGATGTAACACTGGGGATAATAAACTGCATGAACATTGCTGAACTTGTTGTTATTCACGACAACCGCTATCCGAATGTATAATACAGAACATATATTGTATAATACAGGACATATATGGTACAATACAGGACACATATGGTATAATACAGCACAGATTTGGTATAATACAGGACAGATACTGTATAACACAGCACAGATTTGCTATAATACAGAATGCAGAACATATATTGTATAATACAGGACATATATGGTACAATACAGGAGAGATATGGTATAATACAGCACAGATTTGGTCTAATGCAGGGCAGATACTGTATAATACAGCACAGATTTGGTATAATACAGCACAGATTTGTTATAATACAGGACAGATACTGTATAATACAGGACAGATTTGGTATAATACAGGACATATACGGTATAATAGAGGACAAATACGGTACAACACAGGACAGATTTGGTATAATACAGGACAGATATTGTTTAACACAGGACAGATATGGTATAATCCAGCACAGATATGGTATAATTCAGGACAGATATGGTATAATACAGCACAGATTTGGTATAATGCAGGACAAATATGGTATAATACAGCAAAGAGATGGTATAATGCATAACAGATATGGATGGTCCATCTCTACACCAAATACCCTCCTTCACTGCCCCCAAAAGCCCACGTTCGCTACTACTCATACTGATGACGTCACCATTGACGATCCCTCAAATCGTGGTTTCCACCCCGAAGTCTACAAGATGACACCCCACAGGACGCATTCGGACCAAGGATACCCCAAAATGCCCACTTTCGCTAATACTCGTACGGATGACGTCACCGATGGCCCACACCTCACAGATGACGTGTACATTCCTCAAATCGGGGTCTACACCCCGAGTGCTACATTGGGTCGAGTGAGGTGTCAAAGTAAAGCGCTCCTCAAGTCGTGAATGGGTGCATGTAAATTTAGGATTTGTCTCGAAAATATAAAAAGCGGAACACGGACTTTACCCCTACAATAGGAGAAAACCAATATCAACCCTATCCCAAAGGGCTAATATCGGTCCCTGGCTTATCGGAGCCTGCTGAGAGAGGCAGGGTGGGGGAGTGGGTGTATGTAAATTTAGGATTTGTCCCGAAAATATAAAAAGCGGAACACGGACTTTACCCCTACAATAGAGTAAAACCTCTATCAACCCTATCCCAAAGGGCTAATATCGATACCCCGGGCTTATCGGGGTCTGGGTGCATGGGTGGGTTCATGTAAAATGAGGATTTGTCCCCGAAAATATAAAAAGCGGAACACGGACTTTAACCCTAAAATAGAGGAAAACTCCTATCAACCCTATCCAAAAGGGCGAATATCGGCCCCTGGCTTATCGGAGCCTGCTGAGAGAGGCACGGTGGGTGTATGTAAATTGAGGATTTGTCTCCCGAAAATATAAAAAGCGGAACATGGCATTTACCTCTACAATAGGGGCCTGTATTATGCAATATACGAGAAAATGCCCGTATGGGGTATGGTGGGGGGGTTGTCGTTTTTTATTTTTTTTATTTTACTATGGGTTGTTTGGTCTTGTTTTTCACGTCTTGCCATGAAAACAAAATGGGAAGGGTCCCGGAGCTAAGCGGTGAAATTTTTTTAAAAGTACCGGGTAGGTCTGTATATAGGCCCATACTGGCTATGGGGTTATAGGTCCATACTGGGAAATTCACACATGTTCATTGCGATATGGGTTGTTTGGTCTTGTTTTTCACGTCTCACCATGTAGAACACGATGGGAGGGGTCTCGGAGCTCAGCGGTGAATTTTTTTGGAAAGTACCGGATAGGTCTGTAAATAGCTCCATACTGGCTATGGGGGTATAGGTTCATACTGGGAAATTCACAAATGTCATTGCGATATGGGTTGTTTGGTCATGTTTTTCACGTCTCACCATGTAGAACACAATGGGTGGGGTCTCGAAGGTAAGCGGTGAAATTTTTCGAAAAGTACCGGGTAGGTCTGTACATAGGCCCATATAGGCCCATACTGGCTTAGGGGGATAAGTCCATACTGGGTGGACGTTTTGGGGTCTAGGTGAGCCCCTAGTGGTCCCATAGTGTCGTATGAGGTTTTATTTTGAAGCTCTCTTGGAAGAGCACCCGACTGGACTAAGGTATCTTCCGTTTTCAATATTGTGCGCATGCGCAGTTGGGTGTAGTAAGTAAAGTGGCCATTTGGGGGGCTGCGTGGAGGTGTGTTTGGGGTAAAGATGGACCATCCTTGGTTCAAATGTGTCGTGTGGGGTGTCGTCCCTCTCGCCCCTTAAGATTGCCGATGATTCTCACGAATACCCACGTATTTGGGACTACTTTCTGTCCGCGGAGGCCGACCGCATCACCGCCAGACCGCATCACCGCGACGAAATACATGGCCCAAAGGTCAAGTGACATCACCATGCCAACCACGTAACCTTTGCCGAAACTATAGTGCACTCAATGACCTTTGACCTCCCCACCTCCACGAAACCTCCACAGAGGTCAAAGGTCAATGAGAGTCAATCCGCTCTTTGTATACTACTGCCCGCTACTCAGATAGGTCAGATCGCTATTCAGACCGGCATGTAAATGGTCATTCGTAGTAGCGCCGCCTAGCGTCCGATGTAGGGACTGATGATTCCAACTTGTAGCCCATGAAATACTCTCTCATTATACCTATTTATAAGTTCGAAGTGTTTATATTATTGTCTCTGGCGATCTAGACCGCTATTCAGATAGGACAGACCGCTATTCAGACCGACATGTAAACGGTCATTCCTAGTAGCGCCCCACTGGCGCCCGATAAAGGAACTAAGACTCCATCTTTTAGCCGATGGCATGCTCTCTCGACATGCCTACTTTTAAGTTCCAATCATTTACATTTTCGGCTCTGACAAGCTAGACCGCTATTCAGATAGGTCAGACCGCTATTCAGACGGGCATGTAAACGGTCATTCGTAGTAGCGCCCCCTAGCGTCCGATGTAGGGACTGGTGACTCCAACTTGTAGCCCATGAAATACTCTCTCGTTATACCAATTTATAAGTTCGAAGTGCATATATTATTGTCTCTGGCGATCTAGACCGCTATTCAGATATGTCAGACCGCTATTCAGACCGGCATGTAAACGGTCATTCGTGGTAGCGCCCCCTAGCGTCCGATGTACGGACTGATGACTCCAACTTGTAGCCCATGAAATACTCTCTCATTATACCTATTTATAGTCTCGAAGTGTTTATATTATTGTCTCTGGCGATCTAGACCGCTATTCAGATAGGACAGACCGCTATTCAGACCGACATGTAAACGGTCATTCATAGTAGCACCCCCTGGCGGCCGATGTGGGAACTGAAGACTCCAATTTGTAGCCCATGAAATACTCTCTCATTATACCTATTTATAAGTTCGAAGTGTATATATTATTGTCTCTGGCGATCTAGGCCGCTATTCAGATATGCCAGACCGCTATTTAGACCGGCTTGTAAACGGTCATTCGTAGTAGCGCCCCCTAGCGTCCGATGTAGGGACTGATGACTCCAACTTGTAGCCCATGAAATACTCTCTCATTATACCTATTTATAGGCTCGAAGTGTATATATTTTTGTCTCTGGCGATCTAGACCGCTATTCAGATATGCCAGACCGCTATTCAGACCGGCATGTAAACGGTCATTGTTAGTAGCGCCCCTAGCGTCCGATGTAGGGACTGATGACTCCAACTTGTAGCCCATGAAATACTCTCTTATTATACGTATTTATAAGTTCGAAGTGTTTATATTATTGTCTCTGGCGATCTAGACCGCTATTCAGATAGGACAGACCGCTATTCAGACCGACATGTAAACGGTCATTCATAGTAGCGCCCCCTGGCGGCCGATGTGGGAACTGAAGACTCCAACTTGTAGCCAATGAAATACTCTCTCATTATACCTATTTATAAGTTCGAAGTGTATATATTATTGTCTCTGGCGATCTAGACCGCTATTCAGATAAGCCAGACCGCTATTCAGACCGGCATGTAAACGGTCATTCGTAGTAGCGCCCCCTAGCGCCCGATAAGGAACTGAAGACTCCATCTTTTAGCCGATGGCATGCTCTCTCGACATGCCTACTTTTAAGTTCCAATCATTTACATTTTCTGCTCTGACAAGCTAGACCGCTATTCAGATAGGCCAGATCGCTATTCAGATAGGTCGGACCGCTATTCAGACCGACATGTAAACGGTCATTCATAGAAGCGCCCCCTGGCGACCGATATGGGAACTAAAGACTCCATCTTCTAGCTCATGAAATACTCTCTTATTATACCTATTTATAAGTTCGAACTGTTTATATTATTGGCTCTGGCGATCTAGACCGCTATTCAGATAGGACAGACCGCTATTCAGACCGACATGTAAACGGTCATTCGTAGTAGCGCCCCCTAGCGTACGATGTAAGGACTGAAGACTTCAACTTGTAGCCCATGAAATACTCTCTCATTATACCTATTTATAGGCTCGAAGTGTATATATTATTGTCTCTGGCGATCTAGACCGCTATTCAGATATGCCAGACCGCTATTCAGACCGGCATGTAAACGGTCATTCGTAGTAGCGCCCCCTAGCGTCCGATGTAGGGACTGATGACTCCAACTTGTAGCCCACTCTCTTATTATACATATTTATAAGTTCGAAGTGTTTATATTATTGTCTCTGGCGATCTAGACCGCTATTCAGATAGGACAGACCGCTATTCAGACCGACATGTAAGCGGTCATTCACAGTAGCGCCCCCTGGCGGCCGATGTGGGAACTGAAGACTCCAACTTGTAGCCCATGAAATACTCTCTCATTATACCTATTAATAAGTTCGAAGTGTATATATTATAGTCTCTGGCGATCTAGACCGCTTTTTCAGAAATGCCAGACCGCTATTCAGACCGGCATGTAAACGGTCATTCGTAGTAGCGCCCCCTAGAGTCCGATGAAGGAACTAAAGACTCCAACTTGTAGCCAATGAAATACTCTCTAATTATACCTATTTATAAGTTCGAAGTGTTTATATTATTGTCTATGGCGATATAGACCGCTATTTAGACACGACAGACCGCTATTCGAACGACATGTAAACGGTCATTCATAGTAGCGCCCCCTTTGCTTCCGATAAGGAACTGAAGACTCCATCTATTAGCCGATGGCATGCTCTCTCGACTTGCCTACTTTTAAGTTCCAATCATTTATATTTTCTGCTCTGACAAGCTAGACCGCTATTCAGACAGGCCAGACCGCTATTCAGATAGGTCAGACCGCTATTCAGACCGGCATGTAAACGGTCATTCGTAGAAGCGCCCCCTAGCGTCCGATGAAGGGACTAAAGACTCCAACTTGTCTCCAATGAAATACTCTCTCATTATACCTATTTTTAAGTTCGAAGTGTTTATATTATTGTCTTTGGCGATATTGACCGCTATTCAGATGCGACAGACCGCTATTCGACCGACATGTAAACGGTCATTCATAGTAGCGCCCCCTGGCGCCCGATAAGGAACTGAAGACTCCATCTTTTAGCCGATGGCATGCTCTCTCGACATTCCTACTTTTGAGTTCCAATCATTTATATTTTCTGCTCTGACAAGCTAGACCGCTATTCAGATAGGCCAGACCGCTATTCAGATAGGTCAGACCGCTATTCAGACCGGCATGTAAACGGTCATTCGTAGTTGCGCCCCCTAGCGTCCGATGTAGGGACTGAGGACTCCATCTTGTAGCCCATGAAATACTCTCTGGTTATACCTATTTATAAGTTCGAAGTGTTTATATTATTGTCTTTGGCGATATTGACCGCTATTCA
This sequence comes from Hanleya hanleyi, assembly GCA_036873755.1. NCBI lineage: Eukaryota > Metazoa > Mollusca > Polyplacophora > Lepidopleurida > Hanleyidae > Hanleya > Hanleya hanleyi. Next base: position 38,811 of record JAVTVY010014284.1, on the reverse strand, counting down.
GATACGACAGACCGCTATTCGACCGACATGTAAACGGTCATTCATAGTAGCGCCCCCTGGCGTCCGATAAGGAACTGAAGACTCCATCTTTTAGCCGATGGCATGCTCTCTCGACGTGCCTACTTTTAAGTTCCAATCATTTATATTTTCTGCTCTGACAAGCTAGACCGCTATTCAGATAGGCCAGACCGCTATTCAGATAGATCAGACCGCTATTCAGGCCGGCATGTAAACGGTCATTCGTAGTAGCGCCTCCTAGCGTCCGATGTAGGGACTGATGATTCCAACTTGTAGCCCATGAAATACTCTCTCACTATGCCTATTTATAGGCTCGAAGTGTATATATTTTTGTTTCTGGCGATCTAGACCGCTATTCAGATATGCCAGACCGCTATTCAGACCAGCATGTAAACGGTCATTGTTAGTAGCGCCCCCTAGCGTCCGATGTAGGGACTGATGAATCCATCTTCTAGCCCATGAAATACTCTCTCGCTATGCCTATTTATAAGTTCAAAGTGTATATGTTATTGTCTCTGGCGATCTAGACCGCTATTCAGATATGCCAGACCGCTATTCAGACCGGCATGTAAACGGTCATTCGTAGTAGCGCCCCCTAGCGTACGATGTAGGGACTGAAGACTTCAACTTGTAGCCCATGAAATACTCTCTCATTATACCTATTTATAAGTTCGAAGTGTATATATTATTGTCTCTGGCGATCTAGGCCGCTATTCATATATGCCAGCCCGCTATTTAGACCGGCTTGTAAACGGTCATTCGTAGTAGCGCCCCATAGCGTCCGATGTAGGGACTGATGACCCCAACTTGTAGCCCATGAAATAGTCTCTCATTATACCTATTTATAGGCTCGAAGTGTATATATTTTTGTCTCTGGCGATCTAGACTGCTATTCAGATATGCCAGACCGCTATTCAGACCGGCATGTAAACGGTCATTCGTAGTAGCGCCCCCTAGCGTCCGATGTAGGGACTGATGACTCCAACTTGTAGCCCACTCTCTTATTATACATATTTATAAGTTCGAAGAGTTTATATTATTGTCTCTGGCGATCTAGACCGCTATTCAGATAGGACAGGCCGCTCTTCACACCGACATGTACGCGGTCATTCATAGTAGCGCCCCCTGGCGGCCGATGTGGAAACTGAAGACTCCAACTTGTAGCCCATGAAATACTCTCTCGTTATACCTATTAATAAGTTCGAAGTGTATATATTATAGTCTCTGGCGATCTAGACCGCTTTTCAGAAATGCCAGACCGCTATTCAGACCGGCATGTAAACGGTCATTCGTAGTAGCGCCCCCTAGCGTCCGATGAAGGAACTAAAGACTCCAACTTGTAGCCAATGAAATACTCTCTAATTATACCTATTTATAAGTTCGAAGTGTTTATATTATTGTCTATGGCGATATAGACCGCTATTCAGACACGACAGACCGCTATTCGACCGGTCATTCGGTCATTCATAGTAGCGCCTCATGACGTCCGATAAGGAACTGAAGACTCCATCTTTTAGCCGATGGCATGCTCTCTCGACATGCCTACTTTTAAGTTCCAATCATTTATATTTTCCGCTCTGACAAGCTAGACCGCTATTCAGACAGGCCAGACCGCTATTCAGATAGGTCAGACCGCTATTCAGACCAGCATGTAAACGGCCATTCGTAGAAGCGCCCCCTAGCGTCCGATGAAGGGACTAAAGACTCCAACTTGTATCCAATGAAATACTCTCTCATTATACCTATTTATAAGTTCGAAGTGTTTATATTATTGTCCGCTATTCAGATAGGACAGACCGCTATTCAGACCGACATGTAAACGGTCATTCATAGTAGCGCCCCCTGGCGTCCGATATGGGAACTGAAGACTCCAACTTGTAGCCCATGAATACTCTCTCATTAGACCTATTTATAAGTTCGAAGTGTATATATTATTGTCTCTGGCGATCTAGACCGCTATTCAGATATGACAGACCGCTATTCAGACCGACATGTAAACGGTCATTCATAGAAGCGCCCCCTGGCGGCCGATATGGGAACTAAAGACTCCATCTTCTAGCTCGTGATATACTCTCTTAACAGTCCTATTTACAAGTTCGACGCATTTGTATTATCGGATATGGCAAGGTAGACCGCTATTCAGATAGGCCAAACCGCTATTCGGATAGCCAGAGACTCATAACAGCGCCCATAGCAGCGCCCCCTTGCGTCAGATTTGGGATATGAATATGAAAACATATGAAGCATGACGTTCTCTCTTACTGTGCAGAGTTTGGAGTTCAAAATACTCATAATAAAGAAAATACAGATGTTTTTCTCCATGTCTGAGGAAATAATGACTGGTCCCCTCGAATAACGAACTGCGAACTGCGAACCGCGGTCTAACTTTACGAACGGAAACTACGTAGGCCTATACACTATATTTTTGAATCCTGCTCTAGCATAAACGTAAGATTTTTACAATGGCTGACGTCACATTCACGTGATTTGAAAAAAAAGATTAAATCTTTTGACCGAATTTGAAAAAGGGGATTATTTATACATTTTCCTCTATAAAACTATTTCAGACATTTCCAGGTGCATAAAAGTTACGCCTCCCCCCCCTCCCCCAAACAAACAAAGAAGAAAAAACATTTTTAAAAACTCACTTTCACCCGTATGAGATTGTGACACCTTAGTAGAGTTCGTAATCACATGTGTGATCATTTTTGGTCGAGTATTTTTTTTTTTTTACGAAGAATCTCATATGTTACATGTGTGTTTGATATCTCAGTATATGTTTTATACGAAGTGTCAACAGATTGTATCGTGAGGATAAACAAATTAACTGCTTTAAAGCTTTTGACCATAAACATTTTGGTCAAATGAACGTTAAAATCTGTCCGAGACTTTGGGCCTATATATTGTAGAAGACAGGGTGGACGCAACCCGTCACTGTGAACACTTCACTGGAACGACGCAACGTTGGGAGCTGACACTTTATAAATTAATAACGTATTATATTGGTAAATATGGACATATTTCATAAACATCCGAGCAAACCATCATTGGTAAATTCAAAATGCCGAACCGAAAAGTTGCGTTCCCGATGTTTTTCTACTTTCTGTTTACTCTATCATGAATAGCTAAATAATATATAGCCCTCACAAATATGAGGGCTATAGGTCGGCCCCAGTCACCTCCAGCCACGGTTTTAGATAATTTTATTACGTATCGCCCACCTCTGAAACTGCCGTACATCTAATCTCTATCCCCTCCTGCGCACTATTTTAAAATCTTGCGCACTATTGTGAAATAGTAACGAATATATCGCCGTCTGAATTTTCCAGTCGACAACTTCCACTTTATACGCGCCTGTTCAATTACTAACGGCCCAGCACACATATACCGTTGCGTCACCAACATGGCGCGTAGAGAGTTGAAGTTGTCGACTGGAAAATTCAGACGGCGATATATGCATCACTATTTCACAATAGTGCCCAAGATTTTGAAATAGTGCGCAGGGGGGGATAGAGATTAGATGTACGGCAGTTTCAGAGGTGGGTGATTCGTAATAAAATTATCTTAAACCCTCGCTGGAGGTGACTGGGGCCGACCTATAGCCCTCATACTCGTGAGGGTTATATATTATTTAGCTATATCATGAAGTGCCTATACAATTTATTTATTCAGTAAAAGAAATAAAAAAATAATCGAGAAATCGGACAAAAATCTCGTCTTGGAAACGACGTCATGGTGACTTAACATAAGCAGCCATTCCATTGTTAATCTGTTTCCTGTTTCCGGCGGAAGTGAGGCGGAATAAGGAATTATACGACTAGTTTACTACGCTTATTGCTTCAGCTTGGACTTTCAGCAGAGGGTCCTTGTCTGTTTGACACATTAGCAGTGTTTATTTCTATCCATCAATCGTTTGACTCGGACCAAGACAGCCCTGGCAGAAACCACCTCGTGTCTGTGTTTCAAAACAACGATCAAAGAAAACAGATGGCAAGGGAATGAACATTGTTTTTAAAATAGATTCTGGGCAGTTTTCGCCATTGTCTGTCTTAGACTATAAACAACGCATTGCTGGGTGGAAATACAATGTGTCAAATACACAAGGGCTCTCAGCTGACAGTCAACACTAATGAAATAAGTGTAGTGGAGCAATGTGGCGTCATATAATGACGTCATTCTGGACTCCTTATCAGATATTTTTTTAAATTAGAATTTTCCGAATCATGATACTATCGACGATATCCAAAATAAATTTGATGCCTTTGTCCGGCGTGTTACGATTGTGCCCGAAACAAAATAAGAACAGTAACTTGACCACTTGGGATTCGATCCCCGCATCGCCCTCATCGGAGTCCTAAAACTGTTCCTTAGGTCTAGTCCTATATACTTGACCAGTGTCAGATTTGCAAACCTGAAATTTTTCTGTAATGTGGTAATCAGTTTCAGAATGGCCGTTAGCTGTTTGAAGACGAATGTTTCGGGTTTCGGCCCTGATATTCTCTTTTCTCTTCTATAATTTAAATAGCCATGTCATAGCACCATTTCTCGAGGGTCGTTTGGTAGAAACAACAGACTGTTTTTGATGTTAGCTACCATTTTCAATGTCGTACTTTGAAGGTAAATTACGTTACTTGTAATATCATACAGAGTATAGCATTGTGTAACACTATTTTCTATTAGAATGATCGAGTTGTAACTAGTATACTGATTTTGTAAACCTTCGTATAAGGCTTAGCCTCAAATTATCTGTATAGAATGAAATTACTTGAAAAATGTGTGATCAGGTTCACATATACGCTTGAGATGTTTGATTGTAATTTATACAAAGGAAAGAAGAGAAAAGTAAAACCAGAAAGTAAGAACAGAGCGAAAACATACCTCTCTATAATAATATTTCATTTTCTTTCTGCCCGATACGCTTCAGTACTTCTGTATGCCTATAGAATGTATTTGTACTTTTAGAAACGAATAATTCGTACCAGTAGTTTTAAACCGACATATTTTCTAACGATATTATCGCCCCAGTGCGGTGACAGGGCAACCGTGAACAAAACTGGAGTGGAAATTTAGAGCAAAAAAACACACAATAGTTTGATAGCTGCAAAATTGATGTTAAAAAACATAAAATAATTAAATGTTTCAAAAGATAACATATAGTTGATAGGCTTCAATAAATATAAGGCTTATATGAGACGTCAATACGAAGAATAATTGTTTAGTTTCTAACCCTCTCAAACAATCTTTATCAACAATTGCGTGCGGGTATTCAATTTACGTTTGTTTACAAGCTCACTTAATGTTCTCAAGCTGATTGTGAAAAGCTTCTCCGCAGGGCGATTGAAGACAATTTTGCTCCCAGCAATGACATAAACGAGACACTGTATATTTGCGTCTAGACATATACATTTCTGAATGAAATCTCATGGGTGGCCATTTATAGCACTTAGCAGTAAATGCGAAGGCAAAAACATGAATATTATCTCTAGAAAATCGATGGCGACAAAAATGAACAACGAACGAATGGACAATAATATTCAGCATTTTAACATCATCATCATAAGCAGCAACTCAAGGAAATCAATATTCTCGTGATCCGCCTATGTTGGTTGGTCCACAACTCTTAAGCACAAGGAGAGAGAATTAAAGTTTAACGTCGCGTTTAGCAATATTTCAGCTATTTTAGCGACGATCAAACAAAATTTTAAGTCTACAGTATTCTTTCACCCGATACAGTCTTCTTTCACCCGACTAAAAAGATCGTCTAAAGTAGCTGCTCGATAAAAAGAATCTCTTACAATCTTGAAATCTATACAGTCGATAAGATTATGTTTCACACTGAGATCTTCGTGGCATGGAACACACCTTGGGACTGGCTCTTTTTTTTTTAGTAAATGTTCGTGAGTTAATAGTGTATGGCCAATTCTACATCGTCTGATCATGGCTTGATCAAAACGTTTCTGGCTGTTCAGATGAGTATAGCCTACAGTTTTTTTGAACTCGTGAAGTTTGTTATTATTCACAGCATAAAGATTGAAACAGCTTTCTCACATAAGTACAGATAGAAACAAATAAGTAATGTAGACCTGAACCTGAGTCTCTTTGGAGCTAGAAGTTTATTGTGGTGAGCAAGGTGCAGGAAGTCAGATCTTTAACACGAACACCACATGCACGAAAACCAATGGTTACAGCAAGAAATCACCCTTGACATATCTTTGCTTTTGTGTTCGCAAGCTTTGAGTGAAGATAAACTGGCTATACACGCTTATGCAGAAATAATTCTACACTCTGATATCGCTGCATCTCTGGATGTGTAAATGATGATGTTTACAACTCGATAAAAGTTACAAGTTTCTCGCTGAAACTAATTTGTAGCAGACGATGGGGCCACTCGGCACAGGCTCGCAGTTTTTGCAGGCTATACTGATCTCGCCCATTACTGGTAAAAATCCATATTGGCATCCTTGTTTAAACTCTTTGCAGTCACGGTATTACGCCGAAACTCCGAGCAGCGCACGTCAGCTGTAGGACTTTCGTTGCCATGGAGATCGACTTGAGATGGCACCCAAAAGGGCTTCACCAGCAGTTGTTACCGTAACCCAAATATCCAGATTTTTTTTAAGCCCTGGACGCACCACTGGGCATTTATTTCACCATCCCTACATGTGTATAATCTCCCTTACAGCAGCACCAGGGGATGGTCCAGGGGTGATACTGGTGTGAGGAGCTGTATTCACATATATAAGTTGGCAATTAAATTTTGTTCGGCATAAGTGAAACCTAGTCGGATATATATTAAAACCCGCATAGATTCTATTAGTGTGAAAAACATTATGCAAGGTAGTAGATTTTCTCAACTGCCAATGTCAGTCAGAGCTCCCCATTTAGTATTAAAAGTCGTCACCGAATTATTATTTAATGCAATGGCTTTTTTCAGCGTTTTAATTTTCAGAATAGTCTCTTTGACCGAAGGCCAATTTGGTCCGATACTCACAGATCTACAATTGTACATGTATTTCTTCAGGAATAAAATCGTTTACAAACTTGATAAATTATTCCTTTTCTAGTTCTCAATTTCCATCTCAACTCAAGTCAGCCCATCTTCGCTTAACCAAGTCTAACACTACACGCGTGTTGCCTTGGCTGAACGTAACACATTATGTGATCAGAATACAGGTCTGGTGATGTCATAGCGCTATAAATATTCCGTGGTCCATATTAGGAGAAGTGCAATGTATGACCTCTTTAAAATTCAAATTTGATTGGCTATTCGAAGGAAATTAACATCAATACACCCACCACTTGCCATATTTGGAGATCATATGGGCAGACATCAAAGAAAATCCTAGCTGCTCGGTGTTGGCAAGCTCCTATCTTGATTGGCTATATGACATCACGTGCGTTTCCCGGTCTGAACAGTTTACTCTATTCGGTAATTGAAGGTAAATGACGGAACGTTAGTGTAGTATTTAACTTGAAAACGTGAAGATGAAGTCAGCCCAAGTTACTCTCTTATTTAACAAGATTGTCTAGACAAAAGCAACTACAGGCCAGTAAGCATTCGGCCTATACAATCTCCGGAAAAGGATACAGCAGTCAGATTACCCTCTTAAAAATTACCGAATACTGGAGGCGTGCCCTTGACCAAAATAAGTATGTACATGTGGCTGATGATCTGTCTGTCTGTCTGCCCCATGACTTGCTGTTGGAAAAATGATCAGCTTATGGTGTTCCTAGTACAGCAATTGTCTTATTAAAAAGTTATCTTGAAAATCGCAAACAGAGGGTTAATATTGGCAACAATGTGGGTAAATGACAATTTGACAATCTTGTGTGATTATTTTCATCATTTATTTTTTCAAAGTTTTCGTCTGCATACCAGATCGTGTTGTCATCGGCAAACTTGTAAACAGAACTGACAGTTTCACAGAAATAAATGTCATTAAGAAACACGTTGAATAGAAGGGGTCCCAAGATCGAGCCCTGCTCCCCCGCAACTGTTAGTTCTGTTTACAATTTTGCCGATAACAATTAACACGATCTCGTATGCCGAAGAAAACTTTGACAAAAAAGTGATGAAAATAATAACAAAAGATTATCAGTACCTGGTTCGAAAACAATGAAATGAAAGATAATATAATATAAATGAGGTAGAAATGAAATGTGACAAAACTTTCAAATTACTTGATGTTAACATAGTCCGTTAAACTTTAGCGAGCACGTCTGTCATATGTAGAAAAGCTCTTTTATCATATCAAAGGACCTTGTATCTTTAGATGGGTGAATGGCGCGAGGACAGGTGCAATGCAGAAGTTCCAAAATAAAATACTTCCACTACAAGAAATTGTTCATTCGGCATGATGTACAATATTATATTGCTTATTCAGAAAAAATTCTAGGCACTGAGTCTAATGATTCTCAAGTAACAGGGCCGTAAAGTAGTGCATTCGTGCAAAATAGTTAATTCTGAGGTAAAACAATTCCTATTATTCTCTGTAAACATATGAAGATGAACGATAACCAGCATCAGATTTGGTCTACGACTAAATATTGGAACGGCGAGCATGCTGTATCACGAGGGTTCTGGTTATCGTTTATCTTCATATGTTTATAGAAAGAAATGGGAGGTGTTTTCGCTTCAAAATTGGCGATTTTGCACGAATGAAGCTATTTTTAGAGGAGGCGATGTGTTGTGCGGACGAATATTGAAGTCAATTTTGGCTCTTGTTTTGAAAATGAGATACTGGTACCCAATCTAGAAAACACAAATCGACGGTCTGTAATGCCTAGTGGATGTTTGATATTGGAGGAGAATGTCGCATATTTGTGAGCAGTTTATTTTTGGCATGAACGTGCATTAGGGCATTGTTACCAGCAAGTTCTGAGCTGACCGAATTCTGATGAAAATTTGATTTATAATTATTTTTATTTTTATTTATTGATAGCTCAGCGAGTGCACTGTCATGCCCATTGGGAACCCTTGGTTGTATGTTTCACTGTATACAAAACGTGATGGGATAATGAAATAGGAAATGTTAATTTTCCATCATTTGTTAGTGCATTTATCTACACTGCTATTACCAACTTGCCATTCTTAATACATACAAGTAAGTATATTGTTATAGATATATGTAAACTGTGGCCTTTAACGTGTATCCTATTTCACATCCAAACATTTCATCACAGACCAAATCAGGCTTCAAATTTAGGTCAAATTGCCACTGATGGTGAAATATCCTGCATCAACCAATTAAGTCAGCCTGGTGCAATAACCCAGCAGAACAAAGAAAGATGTGGTATCATCCTTCAGATTAGCCTGTGAGCAACAATGATAAAGTGTACTGAGGGTGAAACAAAGCCATCCTGCAAGCCACCGAAGGAATTTATCAGCTTGTGTTGGGACATTTTGTTGGTATCATGTAAGTTGTTTAATAGTTTACTCATTCAAATCTCCATACCATATTTTCTGTTATTCAACAGACAAATTTCTTTACTGGTTTTAATTGTTTAAATTTTACTGGGTTTCAACTGCTACAGATAGTAACATAGTACTGATACTGTAGAAATGGGTAGTGTGAATTTAATTATTCCATGTTTAGTACAATTTGTTCACATGAATGGTGGAATGTCTGGACTCTCAAATGAAAGTGTGTTATGGATGGATGGATGGATGTATTTGGGCACTCCATCGCACCGCGATGGGCACAGGTCGTGCGAACACGCCGTGCAACCCGTTTCCCCCAACCCGCCCTACATATGAGCCCTCTTAACAGTGTCACATAGACACAGTTTAATCCCCACATTCTTATTAAACAATATACCTTCTCTTAATTCCCATAACTACAGAAGTATCACATAATATTTCCATCTATCAAGCCCCCACATGTATAGCTCAAGCATGTTAGGTTTGAGGAACAAACATAGTTGCAATTAAGATATAACCAAAGAAATTTCATGACAATTATTGAATCTAAGTAGGCCCCTACCTAACAAAATTAGCTTAATAAAAAAGGCCTTCCTGGCGTAAATTGTTTTCTTTTGAGAGAGAATGGTATTTTCTGAGTTAAGAATTTCCTGTATAAAGATAGGTTGTTCAAGGAGGCTTTGTTATTGCCGCTGTTGTGTGCATCAAGTTTTTAACGAATTTTCCATTTAATATTATGCTCTAACCATGTGTTACAGCCGACATGGTATCTGCAGAAGCCATTCTTACTATCAGTTCAGCATAGGACGCATTCATCAAAATTATAGCATAGTGACTGTACAAGGGGGATCTTCCAGCGGAGTCGGGTGGGGTCGGCGCTGAAAATAGCCAGCGCTAAATGGATATTATCTCGTTTTGGTCAATTTACACCGACTGTATTTGTTGATCCTATCCATCCAGAAATCTGTTTTGTGTCACTTTTAGAGTGGTCTAGATATCTTCCTAATACACTTATCTATCCTCCTGACCCATTTTAGGTGTTTAAAGGGGGGCCACCATGCCCTCCGAGCCACCGCTAAATGGATATCATCTCGACATGGTGAATTTACAGTGACTGTAAGCGAAAGTTAATAGTACCCACTGTCAATTAGAGACTGCTATATAAATTCTCTCACGCTAGCATATAGGGTCCCCAAGTCATCTCTCGAGTACACACTTAAATCATATCAACCCTTACTTTGTAGGTCCTGTGGCGTTAGTCACACTACCATGTTACAATATGTGTTCACATATTCCTACGAAGTAGGCTACAGATTGCAAATTGTCCGGTAATGAGTGAGGCAGTCAGTCAGTCAGTCAGTCAGTCAGTCCATCCGAATCCTTTCGTCGGCAAAATAAGGAGAACCGTTAACATTAGAACCTTGATTTTTGGCATGAACGTGCATTAGGGCATTGTTACTAGCAAGTTCTGAGCTGACCGAATTCTGATGAAAATTTGATTTATAATTATTTTTTTTCTATTTATTGATGGATCAGCGAGTGCACTGTCATGCCCATCGGGAACCCTTGGCCGTATGGTTCACTGTATATATAACACAGTACAAAATCTGATGGGATATGCCATCCGTAAGTGTTTTTATGAAATAGGAAATGCTAAGTTTCCATCATTTGTTAGTGCATTTATCTACACTGCTATTACCAACTTGCCAGCCTCAATACACACAATTCAATATATTGTTATAGATATATGTAAACTGTGGCCTTTAACGTGTATCCTATTTCACATCCAAACATTTCATCACTGACCACATCAGGCTTCAAATTCAGGTCAAATTGCCCACTGGTGATGAAATATCCTACATCAACCAATTAAGCCAGCCTGGTGCAATAACCCAGCAGAAGAAAGAATGATGTGGTATCATCCTTCATATTAGTCTGTGTGAGCAACAATGATAAAAGTTTACTGAGGGCGAAACAAAGCCATGACGGCATGTTTAAAGGGTCTTAATTTATTTTCTTTGGGTAGAATTTAACTAGATAAAGTAACTTTGATCATGATGTGAAAATATGAGCACATACTTTGACTTTTTTTGTACCTCTTGAATATTGACTATATATCACACTGGGATATAATTTAAACAAAAAATTACATGTGTAAACAAAATATGTCTAAATCTTTCTTGTCATTTCAAATCTTGATCCATTTTGATTCCTTGATTAGGGGATACAGAATCACTGCCACGGAGTGTGTTGGTGTGTCACAGCAATGCAATTCCGATTCACACAACGAAGCTGAGGTGGTTTAATGTTTATTAATGAAGAAAATCACCGATCAACCGTCATAGAATATAATGTGAAACAAGAAAACAGGTACAATAAAAGCGTATTGAGATACAACACATATCACGAATTGTTAGATTCTTGGTATGTGCTTTAGAATAGGTTAACCAGAGGACTATTCTGTGAAGTCATGTGACGCAGTCAGTATGTCGGCACCTCTTCCCACTTCCCTTATATGTGTTGTAATTCATCAGATTGCCGATACCCAAAATGTGTTGTCTCATATATCTAGATAACAACGTGATGTAGAGATGCTATTTATTCGTCTTTGTACCGGTTATGCTCAGGAGAATGACATAGAATCATTATTATCTTGTGCAGAGAAGGTGTTGGTCTTGAGTTGAATTACCGTAAACTACATAAATGCTACCTTTCTACTATAGTACTATATATAAAAAATTGTTGTATTGTTGGGAAAATAATGCGATTCAAAAAGTTGTTTTGATCCTGGACAAGGGCACTGAAAACTATTAAAGAGATGTAAATGTATTTTCACACGTAAAGCTTGAAATCTACTGAACTTTTTATTATTCAATCTGTTTCCTTTAGTTAAAAAATTGTAAAATTAAATCGGCGATCGCTATTTATTTTTGGAATAAAGGCGCATTAGTAGACTGTTACCAACAAGTTCTGAGCTGACCTACTTTTGATGAAAATTTCTGGTGATTTTTTATGAAAATCACGGGCGATTCTGACTTGGGCGGTGCCCATCTTAATATAGGCAGGATTTCAACTGGGGGTGGGGATTTCCAAGAGTTCAATTCGCGTTCGAGTCCTAATGCCTGCTCTACTTCGTAGGTCCTGTGACGTTAGTCACACTGCTCATGTTTCAATATTATGAGCAAAAAATCACAAGCGTATAAAGCTTTGTTGGATATATTGCAAATTTTCTTTTTCAGCCTGCTGGCGGTGCAATCTATATATCCGTTCATGCATACACAATTTGCGTGTGAATAGTTAGTCCATCCGAATCCTTTCGTCAGCAAAATAAGCAGAACCGTTGACGGTAGAACCTTGATTTTTGGCATGAAGGTGCTCATGTAGTCAATATAGTCGTAAACAAAATCGTTGAACTTCGCAAAAATATAGCCCAATGTTTTCCCGCCAGCGATGCAATCCGTTCAAATATACATGTACCAGATGGTTGCATGTGAATAATAGCCAGTCATCCATAAGTCAAAAAGAACCTCGATTTTCTTCAAGGTAAATTAAGAGCCGTCGGACTTCAATGAATCTAATCCAAGGAATATGAGCATAATCTTGTTTTGGAATAAAGTGACACTTGATCTCAAACCTCCGAACAGCGCATGTCAGCTGAACGACTATCGCCTGGCCTACAAGCCCTGCATGCAATACGGGAGTTTCCATTCTGTCATGATAAGAGTATTTGCCCCTGTCCGCCAGAGGACGTTTGAATCGGGGAGGACAAAATCCCATACAATGTATCTTTCTTCTAGCAACGTTGTATTGTGACGTCATGCAACAATCAGATATGGCGACAGCATCATGACGTCAACAAAGGACACTACGCATTATACTAATGATGTTACTGGCGTTACAATAGAAAATGTCGCATTGAACGTGGATATGGCCAAATACAAAGTATTACATTGACAAGTGTGGTCTGTCATGGCACCGAACCCAATTTTGAAGTTATTGGAAATGTCGTTTGCTCAATATATTGCACTGATTTGATGGCTACCTATCTCTTTTCATCTTATCCAATCCACATTTTGTCCCCCCTGACTCGAGCGCCTACTAGCGGGCAAGGGCAAATTACTCGTACACGGACAGTTCGGAGACTTCGCTATTGAAATATCGTTAACACGCTCTCAGCGTAGAGATATTCCTCCAATGCAAATCTTCTTCTATCAGCGTAATAACCTCATTAATTCATTAACAAAATATATCCGAAAATCTGTTCATTAATAACCTACACTGGTTTCACTGCTAACGAGTTTATGTTATTGATTTTTGTTTGTATTTCGCATGAATATAGTCCATGCGTATGGACTGCCGTAGTGTGTGATGCAATGAATGTTATTACTGACGGTGCAGAGGTGAAGGCTTGTCAGGCGATCACATGTCGAATGTATATAGCATTGTCGATGAACTCAAATCAAAGCGCCGTATTCTGATTAATTGTTCTAGATATGCTAAAGGTGCATGTTGTTATCACAGCCTTTCTGTCTTTTCAGGTTATAATTAGTTAGCGAATAAAACAATGTACCTGCTGTTTGTCACTCATCAGCCTCTCCCCCCTACATCGATGTACTGTTTGGAGTTTCGCCAGTAGACGGCATCCTCCCCACAGCGCATGCTCCATTTCACAGGCTCATTTATCATCCCTGCTTACCATAACGGAAGTTGATCTTTACTACGTTGCTATGACGTATACGGGAAAACCCACGTATGCACGGTTCAGTTTGAATCCGGCCGAACAACTCCTTCAGATTTGCTCATGAACGAACTATTTTTCATATGCTGTGTCCAGATAAACAGGAAAATAATCTCCAGATAATTTTTTTTAAGGCTAGGTTAACAGAGGTATGATGCAGACTTGAAAAGTAATCGAAATTTTCAGCAAGCATCTATTTTACTATATATGATATCACTTCCGGTGATGTGCGCGCGGTCCCGAATCTTGTCCAAAAATCTGACTGGTGGCTGAGGTATTATTAGACCCCCAGCGAGTACCCCCCATCCGATTTTTCCGCCCGCTCCGATTTATTTTTTATTTTTTTCTCACCTGCGTTGTTGGTATTTCTTTTGGTATGAAAATGAGGCTGAACTGACTCTGGTTTGCACCAGCGACTGCTGTGGCGCGGGCTACGAACGCTGCAGAGGAGCTGGGGTGACGTCAAGATTTTATACGCGACAGTCTTGTGTGATTACCGGGGCCTTGCCAGCAACTTGATGTTTTTTTCTGTGCGCTATTGGATGTCATTGTTATTACCCCTCAGCCCATAGGACTGTGGGGTCTTGTCGTTGCCATGTCCGTCCGTCCGTCCGTCCGTCAACATATTCTTGTCCGCTGTATATCTGCAGATCTATGAAGTCGGGCCTGACCAAACTTTGGTGAGAGCTTCCTGAATGTTGACTGATGAAATGATTTTATTATTTATTGATGGCTCAGCTTTTGCACTGTTATCTATGCCCATCAACATGCTCTTGTCCGCTGAATATCTGCAGATCTATCAAGTCGGGCCTGACAAAACTTTGGTGAGAGCTTCCTGAATGTTGACTGATGAAATGATTAGATTTTCAGATGGCTGTGATGATTTCATAATTTTTAATTTTTTTTTATTAGTGTTTATTTATGGCTTAGCTTTTGCAGTTATCTATGCCCATCGGGAACCCTTGGTTGCATGTTTCAGTGTGAATTTTAAAGGTTCCCTGCTACAAGAAAGCCTGGTCCATTCAAAATTCTCATTCAATGAAGGACAACATTTTTCTTTAAATTTGCTATTAAATCATTCTATTCTACATCATATGATTTATCCTAAAACTTTTGCATGAACCAAATTTGTGAACACGAACACACATTTAACTGGTACAACATAATGCTTCAATTTTTGTCACCAAACATGTTACTGTACCTTGGAAATTATTTAAAACGAGTGATTAGGAGAGCGCCATTTTTAGCCTGACTCTGGGCAATTTTGAACCAGTTTGCATACCTCGAGCTTATGCCCCCCCCAATAATGATAAGGGTGGACGTTTGTCAGTTAGTGTGTTTACTTGTTATCACACTTGTGCAATGCATAAATTGCCACTGATAGAGCTACACTTTCTTGCATGCTGTAATCCCAGCACACCACTCACGTGAAACCGAAGTCTGTTATATACGGTATCCAAGGATTTTTTGCAGGTTCCGATCCCAAACCCCAAGTTCCAAGTGATCAATCACAAGACAGAGGTTTATTAACATGAAATTCAATACCCAGCTATGCAATCAGATCGATATTGAGGCTCTCAGAAGCTTTTTCCAGGAGTATTTCCTTCAGAAATCCTTACGAATTGAACAACAACAACACTTTCGTTTTTTGTTTCATTTGAGTTTTGGGCGCCCATATGTTTTCCGAAACTAAATTGGCTCTAGATGCAGCCCGGATCCTACTTGACTAAAAAAAACAGGCTGAGGGGTCCACGCACCTTTTAGGTGCTTGCCTGCAATTCATGTTAGATACTGCCCTGGATCGAGAGTTTTTACTTGACTGTTTTGTGTGTGGAGATACTGAAGATGTTTATCTAGTCATCCTTTCCAAGACTGTGATAATAATTCTGTTACTTTTTGATATGTAATTGGACCTCGTTGAAGGTTTTTCAATGACAAGTATCTTTGCTGTAATCAAGGCGACATGTCCGTGATATTATCGCGCTGTTTGCAATTGTATGGTTGTAATCTCATTTTCGTTCTGTTTGTTTATAAATTTCTAGTCGTATATAAATGTATAGTAGTGATACAGAAACACAATATCTGCAGCACTGTCACGGTCTATTAAATGTATAGTTGATATTTATTTTCCGTTGAAGAACTTTCGTTGTTCTATTCCTCAGTGATATAGGCCTAGCTTCATGTCTAATGGACTTTGTCGTATGACTGCCCAAGGTCATATTCATGATCGTCAATTCATGATCGTCATGTTCTCCATTTCGCGAGAATAGCCCAGCTTGTTGTTTCCTGCTGGAATAAAACACCCACAGTTTTGTCTTTCAAATGACAATGATTCAGATTTTATCAATACCATCGTTCGAGTTCTGTCTTCCTGCATAGGAATGGAGAGTGCGACTACGAAATCAGAATGAGATGATCTCACATATAAGCAGTATGCAGGAGGTGAGAATGGAAATACAAACGCCATGGGATTTCTGCCGATTGTAATATCCAATATATTTATTCAATCTCTAGCAAGACCGTGTACAGAATGAAACTTTAAAATGAATTGTATATATACCATTTTAGCACCAAATTAGACTATCACTATATTAATATCAGTGGATTCTTGAATGAACTGAACCATATTCCTATGCCCTCCCGAAAATAAAAAAATCAAAAAAAAAATCGCCCGTCCGACTTTTTGAAAAGTCAGTGCTGGGAAACAAGACATTTTTTATGGGGCCTTAACGTGGAAACAAGAGATGTGAAAAGTGTGATTAGAGTGATTGAACCACCATTACATACAGTAGAGCCATTTTGGATTCAGGCTTTGCGAGCGTCATACAAATACACACAAAATAAATCAGTATGATTTAACTGTACTTGAATGTCGTAACTATGTTCCCGGTGATGAACAGTTCACAAACATGATGACGAGGAGTCCTCCCCCAGATAAAGAGTCGTTATAAAAGACCGGGGCTTCAACATAGGCACGAGAGACAACATTCAACTACAGATGTATGATTTTCTGCCGGACAACAGTAGTCCGACAAATTCCACGCTGTAACTAGATATGATTCGTGGCTTGCAATATACATCTTCGCATTTCAAGTTAAATATTACACTAACGTTCTAGTAGTAGTGTAAGCGTATTACAGACCTCATTTTGACGAGTGCGCAGGTGTTTCTGCGCAGATTTGTGGCGGAAGTGCGGCGGGTCGGGGATTCCCCAGTGGGGGGTTCCCCATGACGATCACGTGATCAAGGCATGTCTAGACTTGTTCTGGGTTGTACAGTTCTGCCATACGGAGGATGGATGTATTCCTCCGCGGTGATGCGGTTTGGCTGTGATGCGGTCGCGGAAGAAAGCTTCCGCGGAGGAAAAGTAGTCCCTAGACTACAAATACGCTGCATGGTCCGATTGGGCCGAGTGAGGCTCTTTTCAGTCATGTCATGGGTGTTTTCACAGAATAAATGCCATACGGAGGATGGGTACTAGTATTTCGCTGACGTCCTAGTAATAAACATAATCTATAGGTGTTGTACCATGTTAATAGGATCAGTCTTCGGTGGCCGAAGGCTATGGAAATAGCCGTTTCGGAGCTAGCGAAGCCAATGATGGTCCAATGGGATCGAGTGAGGTATCAAAGTGAAGCTTATGTGAAGGGGCATCTGACTGGACTAGCGGCTTGGGCGTTGTCACCATTCTGCGCATGCGCGGTGGCCCAAGGGTATGGAAATAGCCGTGTTGGGAGCTAGGGGAGTTACTACTGGTCCAGTGGGGTCGAGTGAGGTATCAAAGTGAAGCTTAGGTGAAGGGGCATCTGACTGGACTAGCGGATTTGAAATAGCGTCATTCTGCGCATGCGCGGTGGCCCAAGGGTATGGAAATAGCCGTGTTGGGAGCTAGCGAAGCTAATGGTGCAATGGGGTCGTATGAGGTATCAAAGTGAAGCCTAGGTGAAGGGGCATCTGACTGGACTAGTGGGTGTGAACTAGCGTCATTCTGCGCATGCGCATAGACGTTTTGGGGATGTAGGGGAGTTACTCATGATCCAATGGGGTCGAGTGAGGTATCAAAGTGAAGCTTAGATGAAGGGGCATCTAATGGGTTGGGTGTGCGGTAGCCATTCTGCGCATGCGCAGATGCAATGCGGAGCTCTCGTCCAATCAGAAGCGAGTATTTCAAATCCGCCACGGAGCTCTCGTCCAATCAGAAGCGAGTATTTTGACCCGGTGCATTATGGGACATATCCAAGATGGCGGCACGTGTGTTCAAGATGGCGGCACATCCGGTGTCGAAACCTGGCCATTTTTGTCGGGATGGGGTCACCTAGTGTCGAAAACTGGACCCTGTATGGGTCCCGCTAGACGTGTTGGAGCTATGGGAGCCACGAATGGTCCAATGGGGTCGAGTGAGGTATCAAAGTGAAGGGGCATCTGACTGGACTAGTGGGTTTGAACTAGCGGCATTCTGCGCATGCGCAGTCTGGTCGTAGTATAGAAATAGACGTGTTGGAGCTAAGGGGAGTTACTACTGGGTCGATGGGATCGAGTATCCATGTGAAGCCTAGGTGAGGGAGTTACACTAGGGTGTCGTTTCCATTCTGCTGCGCAGGTCACGTGGTGGGGTTGTGACGTCACTTCCGGGTTTTTCACTAAAAAACTACCTCCAAACATAGAAGAGTTCCCATGTTTTCCCCTTAGACGTCCGTATGTTCAACCGCCGGCACTTTTCCACTGGCCTGGCCCCAGCGCGAGCGGCGCGCGCGTCATCACGCGTCATCCCCGGAAGTGCGCGTCATCCCCGGCAGTGCGCGCGTCATCCCCGGCAGTGCGCGCGCGCGGGTCAAAAGGTCAAAGGTCACCTCCAAGGTCAGACGGTCCAATATGAATAACGACAAGTTCAGCAATGTTCATACAGTTTATTATCCCCAATGTTACATCATACCCAGGCTGGGGGAGCCGCCCTGGGTATGTTTAGTATGTTCGCATTCGAAATATCAAACACCGTGTTTTATTATTCAACGCATCGTCACATCAGGCACAAGTGTTTACTGAGCTCAAGTCAACGATCAGCATGTAGACATAGAGAGTATGTACGGCATGTTGTGGTATTCATCAGTGCATGGGTGACGCATTCACCCGATGGGTTGATTGGTCGTCTTGGCCACGAAAAACGTAACATTGGTTACCCTCTTTACCACCCATTGTGTGTTGGGGCGTTGACGATGTGCCCATCTCAAGGCATCCAATTGTTCCACTTGGGCCCGCATCATCTCTAGCGACGCCCGGTGAATGATGGTAAACGGCAGGTCAAACACAAGGTTGTTGGCACTGGGGTAACAATACCGTAACTGGTCCGTCCTTTTGTGACGTAAGATGTATCCGAAAGCGACATTCAATTTGAAGGCCGTAGTTTGATCTTCGAAGATGGCTTCCACGTAGCTGCGTAGACGGGTGAGTTTGGTCAGTGGGAAATTGTAGATATCTTGAATAGGGCGATGACGGTGGAAACAGTACCGTGTCATAGACCAATGGCCCCGATCGTCGTCACTCACTGGATGGTTGTCCTGTAAGAGATCGCCAGGAACATTTATGGGCTCGACCAGAAAATGTTCGATGTTGTCAGGCGAATGACTCGAAACCGTAACGCTTGGGTCCGGCTGGATATCCAGGCTCTTCTGAACTGTGGGTATAGGCGGGCTCTCCGTCATCGCATCACCAGTGGCGTTCGTCTCCCCGGGCTTATCTTCACTGGGCCTGACCTTCCGCGGCTCCTCTATAGTAGAAGGTTGTCGCGCATACCGTGGTGATGGACTATGAATCAAACGTTGGTGCCGTCTTAACTGACTGGATCGTTTGAAGAGTTGACCACATTCATTACATTGTTCCGTCGCACCCTCGTGGAGTGAGCGTTCATGGCGCAGTAAAATATCCTCCCGATTAAATGACCGTGCGCAGGTTATACAAGTATACCGTGCACCGTTGTGGATGGAGGCCTCGTGGCGTCGCAAATCTTCTGGGCGAATAAACTGCTTCTGGCAAGTAGTACAAGTGAACATCTTGGTGGTTGACAGACTGTCTGATGAAACGGCAAGGTCGCTTCCCTTTTATAGCACGCTAGCTGGTAATCCAAGTCGAGGATCGAGACTGTACTGGTGTACTGGTGTACGACTGAGCCGCATTGCGCAGACGCGAAGTACCCGGATGATAGACACGGACGTCACCGATCCGAAAAGACACGGACTTTACCGAAAATACACGCACTTTAACGAAAAGACACGGACGTACCCGAAAAGACACGAAGGTGAACGCCTTTGTGGGAAACCCCCCACAGACAGGTCAGTACATGCATTCCTATGATGTTCACCAGAATAGTACGTATCACGGACTACACCCGTAGAGCTACATCTGGTCTATAAAACACGTCCCCTCTGGATCCTACACCTTCATTTCTACGGTTGCAGAGCCATGGCGGAGATCCAGCCCCATGCGACTCGCATTTTACAGTATGCCACCGTGGTGAATTCATTCACGGGTTACCGAGCAGTGGTCCGGTCCATGTTTGCAGATGGCGACGACAACGAGGGACGACGCCAGATCCTGAACGAGTTCACAGAAGCGGTCCTCCACAGAGTGCACTCGATGGAGAGGCGTGCCATCACTCACCACTACTGGACTATGACAGCCATCCTTGATGCTCGGGCTATGGACCACGAGCGCTCACGCCGGAACCAGCACCGGCTGGTTGGCCTCATACTAGTCTGTGCCCTATTGACCCTGGCGCTGTGGTATTGACACTATAAATACCAGGGTCAGACAGAGTGTGTGTCATTCACCGTTCGACATTGGAGCAAGCATGTCATCCGTCCTACGAGCCATCCTGCCCCTTACACGCCAGGTGGGGTTACACGTCTATGAAGATAAAGTCACCCTGGTGGAAGACTGTGGAGCTATTTGCTGGGCGCCCGCTGAGACCGTATCGAATACGGTGACGCTACAGCGTGACGGCTGGACCAAATTTAAACGGGTGTTGAGCGGTGAGCTCGACGGACACCTCATCCACATAGACAATGCCATCTACGTATACCGTACCTCCCTCTTCCTACGCCTAGGCCGCTACCAAGACCCCACGCGAGGCTTCACCCTTGACCCCCATCTGTGGTCAGCCTTGGAGAAAGTAGTGCCTATTGTGGACCAGCTGTTTACACCGGACGAGCGATCATCAGACGAGTTGGCGTGGGCTCGTGCTATGGAGGACGCGCTGGCTGAACCCCATGAACAACTACATGAACCCGACGACGACGATGCCATTGATTACCCGGCTAGACTCAGTCAGCCCAGTGACATGCCCACCTGATCCTTTGATCTCACGGGGTTGTCCCTATAAATACGAGAGACAGTCAAATCTGGTACCATTCACGTACTGACCATGGCGGAGCATATGATACTGGCGTATCTCAGCTTGACCCCCGAGGTTTTCCTGCACGTGTATGCGGATAAGGTCGATATCATGGAGGAGGTGGGAGACATCTGTGATGCGGACCCTACACAACCGTGCCCGGCTCACATTCGTCTGTCCCGGGAGGGCTGGACCAAATTCAAACGGGTGTTGTCTGGTGAACTGGACGGCGATCTCATCCACTTGTGTCACGATGTGTATATCCGACGCGGCCCTTTCTTTGCTCAACTGGCTCGGCTAGATGGGGGTACAGTGCATTTTACCCTTCACCCTGATCTATGGTCTGCATTGGAAGATGCCGTGGTAGATGTGGATGAAGTGTTTATCAAGCGGTCATCAGACGAGTTGGACTGGTCATTGACCATGGACACTGTGAAAGCCAATGAAGAAAATCAGAAAGAAACTCCGGCCCAAGATATACCCGTTATAAATAAACGATAGAGCCAGGGTCCATCATCATTGTGTCACCATGAAGCGCTGGGAGAAGGTGTTGGATAACTTATACTACAGTCCCGACAGTCCGGAGGCCTATAGTGCATTGTCGGCTCTCTATCGAGCGGCCAAACCCCAGGGGATACAACGTGCTCAAGTCCGAGATTGGTTAAGAAAACAAGACACCTATGCCTTACATCGAGCTGTCCGTCGCCATTTTCTACGGAACCGGGTCATCGTGGGAGGAATAGATGCCCAGTGGCAAGCGGATTTGGTCGATATGAGCGCCTTTGCCAAACACAACGATGAGAATCGGTATATCTTGACGTGCATCGATATCCTATCCAAGTATGCGTGGGTGGTACCCATCCGGACGAAAACGGGGGCAAATCTCATAGCGGCGTTCAAAGACATCTTCAAGACCGGGCGCAAACCTTTGTATTTGCAAACCGACGAAGGCACGGAATTCCTCAACAGACCGTTCCAAGCCTTTCTGAAAGCCCAGAAGGTGTTTTTCTTCCATACGTACAACGAGACCAAGGCATCCGTGGTGGAAAGGTTCAACAGGACATTTAAAGGTCGCATGTATAAATATTTCACCTATAAGAATACAAGGCGGTACATCGATGTTCTCCCGAAACTGGTGAGGGGTTACAATCGAGCCTATCGTCGAAGTATACAGAGAGCCCCCATTACCGTGACCCAACGCAATGAAGCCCAAGTCCGGCGTGTCTTGTACCGCAGGCCATCGCAGCGAACGACGAAGGAGATGTTCAAGGTCGGGGACCCTGTACGGATCAGTAAAGTCAAGGGCAAGTTCGAGAAAAGTTACTTGCCCAACTGGAGCGATGAGCACTTCCTGATTAAACGGCGCCTACCCCGACAGCGGCGAGTCTATGAACTGGAAGATCTTCAAGGGGAACCGTTGCTAGGCACGTTTTACGAGATGGAATTACAGCCTGTCGTAAAATCACAGCAAGACTACTACACGGTGGAGCAGATTTTGAAAACGGAACGTCGACGTGGCAAACTGTTTCATTTCGTGAAATGGCAAGGCTGGCCCAGTTCCTTCAATTCCTGGGTCGCTGCCAACCAGGTGAAACGACTATAAAGCCAGACACCACTGCCGTCCTCCTTCATTCCACGTCCAACCATGAACACGGTGCATCCGTCTCTGAACACAGCGTCTTCCAAAACGCGCAAAGTGCAAGTGGTCTTTGGTGTACTAGTGCTAACCCTGCTGAGTGTGTTGTACGGAGGTGTGTTTTACGACGTAGCCTATGTCAGCACGTTACTTAACCAACTGAGAACACCAGCCATCAGTGAAACCGGTCTACAGAGAGCACCAGTCGTATCCAGCCCAGTCACCACCACCACCACCACCACACCCCGTGTACAAGCCACGTCGAGTGTAAGCTCCACACTTACACCAAGTACATCCACTACGTCTGAAGACCCACCGGATTTCATACCTCACAGTGAACCGACAACGACGACGACCCACGTTGTACCCATCACCACCATCATCATCCCTGAACGTGAACAGACAACGACAACCGACGTTGTGCCCACCACCACTCCAGTTCACTCGTACCAAATTTACAAGAGCGGGTTACCACGACAGCGGATACACCTCCAACCATGGACCCTCGGTGGCAGCATCCCTTCACCTGCGTCATCGCAGGACCGACGGGCTCCGGCAAAACGACAGCATGATCACTCCACCCATTGCCAGAGTCGTGTGGTGTTACGGAGAATGGCAGGAAGCGTATGCAGCAATGCCCCACATCACGTTCGTGGAAGGCCTACCCAACCTGGCCGATTTGGAACCCGACACCTTGGTGGTTCTGGATGATCTCATGGCGGAGACGGATGCGCGGGTCACCCAACTCTTTACCAAAGGCAGCCATCATCGACGGCTCAGCATCATCTACATTGTGCAGAATCTGTTCAGTAAAAACAAAGAACATCGGAACATCAGCTTAAATGCCCACTACATGGTGGTCTTCAAAAACCCGAGAGATACCACTCAACTGCTGCACCTGGCGAGACAGATGTATCCCGGCCGCACACCGTTTGCATTGGAAGCCTTTAAAGATGCCACAACCCCTCAGCACGGGTATATGCTCTTCGACCTGAAGCAAACCACCCCCGACCACCTTCGACTACGGACCGGCATCTTTCCCGGAGAGACTCACCACGTGTACATGCAAAAATAATGTAAACACACCTACAGTGGCTCCTCCAGCTGGGGTGTGTGTGTGTTTTGATGATGGGGATAATAAAAAAGAATGAATACCACAGCAGGATTGATTTTTTGTCTCTGAAGTAGATAAAAAGAGCAGAATTGTGGGTTCTAGCATCAGTTGTACAGGATGTCTGCGCGAGTACGGAAGCACGCTCCCACGCTCCGTGTATTGAAGACGGCCCCACCCGAGTTAGTCCGAACCATTGTACGCGGTGTGGACCCTGCTCTCCTGTGCTGTCTGTGCGAGATTGGACTCAATATCTTAAAAGGCAACGTACCACTGACTCCGGCTCAGAAGACCAAGTTGGCCAAGCATAAGACAGGTCTAAGAACCTTAGTCCAGAAGCGAGTGTCTCAAACACAAAAGAAAAAGGTGTTACAGAAAGGCGGATTTCTCGGGGCTATCTTAGCACCGTTGGCCGCTTCCGTGTTGGGTCCAGTATTGGGTGGACCCTTCGGCCGACAATGAACCACACGAAAAAAATGGTCCTCGTCGAACCTCGGCTCCTTCAAAACCTCCAATCGCCCTACCCTGTCCCTTCTACGGTGAAGACGATAAACACCGTCGATGGAGAGATGCAACAGATCTTACAGAGACCGGGGTTAAGCGATAGTCAGAAAGTACAACGGTACAATGAGACGCTTCAGCGGTACATGACGTTCATGGACCAATACAAAACCCTCTCTGCTCCACCACCACCACCATCACCACGTGACACACCGCCGACCTCAGCAGCGTTCCAACAGCCGGGTGGGGTACCTTCCACAGCTCCACAGTGGGTGGAAGACGAAGTCCTGAAGAGTGTACCTGCCTCGTTCAAGAAACAAGCTGGCCTGGTATTACAACGGATGAAACAGAATCCTAACATGACTTGGAATGATAAAGGCGAACTCCTGGCACAGAATCAGGTGGTCCCCGGGACCCACATGACGGATTTAGTGAATGACCTGATGCCTCAACGCAGGACGCACACGAATCCTCGAGGATGGGAGGTCTTCGCTCAAGGCTTGAAAGACATGCATGTACCACAGGAATTGGTGGGGAACCCCGAGCGCTGGGCCTTGATGCAGAATGTGAGTACACCACCAGAACCTTGGGAACCGGAGTCACCACCCAAATCACCACCACGGCGGGCACCTACGTTTTCACCCCTTTTACCACGCCACCACCTGCAACCACCAAGAGCTAAATCACCGCGACCATCACGACGATTAGCGCCCAAGGGCTGGGAGAAGTATTAAAACCAACAGCAGCAGCAGGACAGCTCAGTCATCATGTTTTACCTCACCCTACCCAGTAACAGCTCGGCTGATGTGTTTCCTGACAACACCTTGACCAAGTACGTGACCCAGTTACCGCAACCGTTGCATTTACCTGGACGCTGGGAATGTGGACACGTGGATATCCAATACCCTTACTCGTGGTACAACGTGCGAGCCAATGAAGTATGGTACGAGGTGACCTACGAAGGACAAGAAACTCGACTCAAACTACCCGAAGGTCAATACGATACCCCCAAGGAGTTCATGGGTGGGCTGAGAAGTCTGATGCATTATAAGTCTCTACGAGACGTCACGAATACTTCAAAACCCATCAAATCTTTCCCCTTCAAAAATCATGTGGACTTCGATTACAACGCACACAACGACAAGGCCAATCTCACGCTCAGCCCCAACGTGAGTGTCGAACTCAGTGCTACCCTACAGCAAATGCTGGGTTTCAATTACCAGGGGTACGCTGGCCCCACCGGCGAGATAGGCCACATCCCGATGGACATGCGTGGTGGTATGTATGGCCTGTACGTCTACTCGGACGTGGTCGATGCACACATTGTCGGCGACAGCAACGTACCTCTACTGCGCGTCTGCCCGGTGAAAGGCACGTATGGAGCTCAAGTCACCCACAGTTTCAGGCATAGCGTGTATCTACCGGTCAGTCGGACCGATATTAGCTCCATCGTCATCGATATAAGAGACGACACGGGACGACCGGTGGCATTCGAACGAGGAAAAGTGGTGCTGACACTTCATTTCCGTCAAGTCCGAGCGGTTCATAATGAAGGTGCCTTATCAATGCCATACAGCCAGTTACGTCGATCATTACACCAAACAGGCCGGGGGTAACTTTCCTGTCTTTGCGGGTACACGCATGCAACGAGGCCATGGACTGGGGAACATACTCGGGAGCATCGTCAAAACGTTCCTGCCCTTGGTGACGCGTGGGGTGAAAGCGATCGGCAAACAAGCGGTGCGCAGTGGACTGCAAGTGGCCGGTGATGTCTTGGGGGTACGGCACCCAAAGAATCCTTGAAACGGCGGGCCAAAGAAGCGGGAGGCGTCTTGGTGGCCAAAGCACAACGCACCGTAAGGAATAAAAGAGCTGCCCCACCGAGACCACGCACCAGTCGACGACCGACCCAGCGACGACGCACATCGAAGAAGACAAAGGATATCTTTTCTTAAAGATGGCTTTCATCAATGCCGAGTCGTGTCCTTCTACCAACACTGAATTTGATTTATGGACCGTCCCACCTACTCAGACCAGTGCCGAAGAGGGTCAGTGGGTGGAACATCTGCCCCTTTCCAGCATTACAGCCACAGGCCCCATTGAATTCACCATCACCAACGCAGATACGACCTACCTGGATTTAGCCCATACGTACCTATATGTGAAAGCTAAAATCACCAATAAAGATGGGACAGTCCTGAAAGCAGAGGCACCCGTGGGTCCATTGAATCTCTGGCTTCATTCGCTATTCCAGCAAGTGGATATAGCCCTGAGTGATAAACTGGTGAGCGCCTCGACGAACACGTACCCGTACCGAGCCTACATCGAAACACTGTTATCCTACGGGCGTGACGCTAAAAAGTCGTATTTGACAGCCCCGTTGTTCTACCGAGATACCCCAGGCAACATGGAAGCGAGTCCTGACAATGCCGGCTATGCGGAGAGAGTGGATGCCACAGCAGAGAGTCACTCGGTCGATATAATGGGACGTCTGCATGCGGACTTATTCATGCAGGACCGATACCTCTTGAATGGAGTACCTGTCAAAATACGACTAGTGCGCGCAACGCCTGCGTTTGCCTTGATGGCCCCGAATGAGGACCTCGAGTATAACATTGTCATCCAAGAGGCAAGTCTGTTTGTACGCAAAGTGAAACCCAGCCCAGGTGTACAGTTGGGGCACATCAGAGCCTTGGAGAAAAAACCAGCCCAGTACCCGATTCGACGAGTACAGACCAAGGTCTTTTCCGTTCCTAAAGGCAATATGATTGTCAATCAAGAAAACCTGTTCCTGGGGGATTTGCTCAAGCGTTTAACCCTAGCCTGTGTGGAGAACGTGAGATATAATGGGACTCTCTCGAGGAATCCGTTCAACCTAAAAGCGTTCAACATCAATTTCGTGGCCCTGCATGTGGATGGCCAACAGGTACCGGCACGCCCCTTACAACCTAACTTTGGAACGGACAATTACATCCGGAGCTATCTGAACCTCTTCACAGCAACTGGCCAAATCAACCAAGACGAGGGAAATATGATCAGTCGAGACGATTTCGGCAGAGGGTACACATTGTTCTGTTTCGATCTGACTCCCACCTTAGACAACGATCATCAGCTGAGTCTCATCAAGAAAGGCAACTTACGCTTGGAACTGCACTTCGGGACACCTTTACCGAAAACCATCAATGTGATCTGCTACGCTGAGTTTGACAACATCATTCAAATCGATAAAAGCCGTAACGTGCTGTGTGACTTCGCCACCTAATATGGATACAGACCAGATAACCACGGTGCTGGAGACTGACCCAGGAACACGTAGGGTGTTTCAAGGAGTGTTCGCCCGAGACGTGTTCCCATTAGACCGTGTGTATCCGGCTGCTTACGTCCTGAACACAGACCCGATGGATCGGCCCGGTCAACACTGGGTGGCCGTGTACTTGACAGAAGAGCAGGGTGAATGCTTTGATCCGTACGGCCTACCACCCCTTCATCCCGATTTAACAGACTTCATGGATCAAGGCACAGAGACGTGGTGTTGGAATACTAAAACGTTGCAAAGCCTCGACAGTATGGTGTGCGGACAATATTGCTTGTTTTACCTGTACCATCGATGCCGGGGAAGACCCTTATCTACCATCGTCCACATGTTTGACGAGTACCCCAAGGCCGAGGACCGAGATGTACTCGTCTATGACTGGGCCGCCCATCATTTCAATGTACAAGTCCCGTTCTGGGCTTGAATTCTTTCAATGTACATACGCCCCGCTGTTCTGGGCTTGAATTCTAGCAAGCCCCTTGTTCTGGGCTTCAGTTTTCACGTGGTTGTTCTCACGTTGTTGTTGTTCACTGAATAAAAAATGAGATCTCACCAAAAAAAAAAAAAAACCCTGTCTTGTGTGTTTTATTCATAATGCATCTGGAGATTCAGTCAACCTGAAATCAGTGGTGTAGGATGGGGCCAAAATATAACCCACCAAGGTTAGAATGCAAGCGCACTATAGTAAAAATAGAGAGCCAATGAAATCAGCCCACAGACCAAGTACGTGTATTTGGTCTAGGTTTGGAGCGGGCATTTCATTGAGGTACGTGTATACGGTGAGTGAAGAGACTCGTCCAACACGTATAGATTATGACTATAAGTTCTTTGTATTCTTCGAACCTTGCCGAAAGGGAGACCGTTTGACAGGTGACCTTTTGATCCGCCCGCGCGCACTGCCGGGGATGACGCGCGCACTGCCGGGGATGACGCGCACTTCCGGGGATGACGCGTGATGACGCGCGCGCCGCTCGCGCTGGGGCCAGGCCAGTGGAAAAGTGCCGGCGGTTGAACATACGGACGTCTAAGGGGGAAAACATGGGAACTCTTCTATGTTTGGAGGTAGTTTTTTAGTGAAAAACCCGGAAGTGACGTCACAACCCCACCACGTGACATGCGCAGCAGAATGGAAACGACACCCTAGTGTAACTCCCTCACCTAGGCTTCACATGGATACTCGATCCCATCGACCCAGTAGTAACTCCCCTTAGCTCCAACACGTCTATTTCTATACTACGACCAGACTGCGCATGCGACTGCGACCAAACCCACTAGTCCAGTCAGATGCCCCTTCACTTTGATACCTCACTCGACCCCATTGGACCATTCGTGGCTCCCCTAGCTCCAACACGTCTAGCGGGACCCATACAGGGTCCAGTTTTCGACACTAGGTGACCCCATCCCGACAAAAATGGCCAGTTTTCGACACCGGATGTGCCGCCATCTTGAACACACGTGCCGCCATCTTGGATATGTCCCGTAATGCACCGGGTCAAAATACTCGCTTCTGATTGGACGAGAGCTCCGTGGCGGATTTGAAATACTCGCTTCTGATTGGACGAGAGCTCCGCATTGCATCTGCGCATGCGCAGAATGGCTACCGCACACCCAACCCATTATATGCCCCTTCATCTAAGCTTCACTTTGATACCTCACTCGACCCCATTGGATCATGAGTAACTCCCCTACATCCCCAAAACGTCTATGCGCATGCGCAGAATGACGCTAGTTCACACCCACTAGTCCAGTCAGATGCCCCTTCACCTAGGCTTCACTTTGATACCTCATACGACCCCATTGCACCATTATCGGCTTCGCTAGCTCCCAACACGGCTCTTTCCATACCCTTGGGCCACCGCGCATGCGCAGAATGACGCTATTTCAAATCCACTAGTCCAGTCAGATGCCCCTTCACCTAAGCTTCACTTTGATACCTCACTCGACCCCACTGGACCAGTAGTAACTCCCCTAGCTCCCAACACGGCTATTTCCATACCCTTGGGCCACCGCGCATGCGCAGGATGGTGACAACGCCCAAGCCGCTAGTCCAGTCAGATGCCCCTTCACATAAGCTTCACTTTGATACCTCACTCGATCCCATTGGACCATTATTGGCTTCGCTAGCTCCAAAACGGCTATTTCCATACCCTTCGGCCACAGCGCATGCGCAGAATGGCGATATTTCAACCCCACACCCACCCCATCAGATGCCCCTTCACCTAGGCTATACTTTGATACCTCACTCGATCCCATTGGACCATTTGTGGCTCCCCTAGCTCCAACACGGCTATTTCCATATCCTAAGGCCACACGAGTTGTCTCCCTTGCGTCAATGTGTGCAGATGGCGCTACTGTCGACGCCGTGATATGGAAAGGGCATCCCCACACCATCCTGGAGCCGCCATTTTGTTTGTTGTTTTCTTGCGGAGATACACGGGACAATAAACGCTCGACCCTAGGGTGGTACAGATGCTAGACTGATCCTATTAACATGGTACAACACCTATAGATTATGTTTATTACTAGGACGTCAGCGAAATACTAGTACCCATCCTCCGTATGGCATTTATTCTGTGAAAACACCCATGACATGACTGAAAAGAGCCTCACTCGGCCCAATCGGGACCATGCAGCGTATTTGTAGTCTAGGGACTACTTTTCCTCCGCGGAAGCTTTCTTCCGCGACCGCATCACAGCCAAACCGCATCACCGCGGAGGAATACATCCATCCTCCGTATGGCAGAACTGTACAACCCAGAACAAGTCTAGACATGCCTTGATCACGTGATCGTCATGGGGAACCCCCCACTGGGGAATCCCCGACCCGCCGCACTTCCGCCACAAATCTGCGCAGAAACACCTGCGCACTCGTCAAAATGAGGTCTGTAATACGTTTACACTACTACTCGTTCTGTCATAGTTTTTGACTTGTGTATCCAAAGATGGCAATATATTAAAAGTGAACATTTCAAATTGTTAAAAAGAGCCTCATTTGGGCGAAAACTCTAACAAAGAGTCGATTGGCTTCAATAATACCTCCTCACAACCTTCAGTAAAAATGTAGCTAAATAACTCCTCGTGAGGGCTATAGGTCGGCCCTAGTCACCTCCAGCGAGGGTTTTAGATAATTTTATTACGAATCACCCACCTCTGAAACTGCCGTATATCTAATCTCTGTCCCCTTCTGCGCACTATTTTAAAATCTTGCGCACTATTGTGAAATAGTAACGACTATATCGCCGTCTGAATTTTCCAGTCCACAACTTCCACTCCATACGCGCCATGTTGCCCAGCACACATGTAGTGTGTAGTTCTTGCAAGGTAGTTGAAAATGAATCTCATTTCTTGCTTTCCTGTGGCAGACACAGTGAAAAACGTGCTGAACTATTTAATGCTATTAACGCTACTAGACCTGGGTATATCCAAGATAACAGCTCAAACTTATTCACTGCCCTTATGTCAACTAAAAATCCTTGTATTCTCCGTTGTGTGGCAAAATTTGTATTTGAATGTTTCGAAACATACAAGCAAGGCTTTAAGGGTACTTCCCTTATATTTGTTGTAATTTAATGAGGTACTAGTATATCTGTGTATCATGTATCATGTGTTGCCCTTGACCCCTGCCGGGTGAAATTGTGCAAATAAATCTTATCTTATATACCGTGACGTCACCAACATGGGGGCGTAGAGAGTTGAAGTTTTCGACTGGAAAATTCAGACGGCGATATATGAGTCACTGTTTCACAATAGTGTGCAAGATTTTAAAATAGTGCGCAGGAGGGGATAGAGATTAGATGTACGGCAGTTTCAGAGGTGGGCGATTCGTAATAAAATTATCTAAAATCCTCGCTGGAGGTGACTGGGGCCGACCTATAGCCCTTGTAACGGTTACCCGTTTGCGTAGAGAACAGTTTGAATCAGGAGCCGTGTACTGCGCTGGAATGTGGAAGAACGACCTTGACCCGTGTCGTCAGCGTCGAGCAAGGCAGATTTCGGAAATGCATTCCCCTGTATTTCTCGCTTACCAGAGCGAGTTGGAAGCTGATATTTAACAATTACGTCAGTTATGAATTATGGTTTGTTCTTCCATAACCATATTTATTCAGCGAGGTCCATATAAACGGTTCGGGGAAGTGTGGTGTAAGTGACAATAAAGAGGGCGCTGGCATCGTCGACTTGTGCTACCTTTATCTGCAGGAGAACGGTTCTGTTTCTACCTTTATTCACAGAAGAGCGGTAGCTCTATATAAGCTTGAACGAACGTAGAGAGCGAGGACAGACGAGAAATAGAGGGCTGGAGAAACACGTCCAGGTACAGCCTGTAACTTATTGATTTTCGGCATAATTTACGGTTGGGCGTAAATGCAGTTGTTTTTGGCCTGGGAATCTAAAAGCTTGTACAATCCTGTAATTAGTTTAACCTGTAAAAACACGCCAATCCAATGAGAATTTGCCGGCTCGCATTTTCGGTGTGGAAACGTGTTTGTGGTTATACTATAGTTTAGGAGACACGACAGTGTGGCGTGTTGTATGTAGTTTTGGGGCATTGGGTAATACTGTAATGAGACATGTGTTTGCCTGTAGCACATTTAGGCAACTTGCATGGTCTAACTTCAGTATAAAATAGGGCTTTTAGGTCTATATGCCAGTAGGTTGATAATTTCGACATTAGTGCTGTGCTATCCCGTTGCACTGGGACTAAAGCCACAATATTTGTGTCGATTTGTTGACCGTGAAGCGGTATATATGACAATAGTCAGGAATTCCCTCCACCTCCAGAAATATGCAACTGCACTAAATACAGAGAGAAATAAGCCAAACTCCCACTGCCATAATACGACGCAGACGGCTGTGCAACGCTATACGGGCGAGAACGAGCACCGTGATTACAGCCGGGCGGAGAAAGTCGAGTTACAGGCGGGCGTGCTGCTTTCATCAAGAAACGTCGGTAAATCGTGTATTCCGGGGCCCAGCAAACAGGTCGCAGACGGCTACACGAACGGCGTCCAGCTGGAAAGAGACAAGTACAGATCACCGATCTTACAGGACAGAAAGATACAGCACACAAGAAACAAACAGATACAGCTTACAGATTCAACTGGAAGGAATATGTGTATTTATCACACATACAAGCAAATAAAGACACACAGATTATAAACAGTACAGTACAAGTCCAGATATACAGAGCACAGATTATACAGTCAAGAAAGCCACAGACCACAGATCCCACAGGGAGGATATGCGTATTTATCACGCATAAAGGCACGGTGCAGGTGGGCTCACTTTTACCGAGGTAAAAGCGGTAACAATACATACAGATTCCAGTAGGATACGTGTATTTATCACACGTTAAAGAAGGCGAGCTTCGTTTTACCGATGTCAAGCCCAGGGCACAGATTACAACGGCAGTTTACAGACCGTACGATGTTTCATCGGTACCAGATGAAATAGTAATAGCACATGATATACCCAAGTAATTGTCCTGACGGTCCCTGAGAGTTGAGTGGTGCGTGATACTTACCTGAGAGATCGTCGTGAGGTCGTGTAGTCACAGGCGTGTCTATAGACGGGTCGCAGCGGCCGTAAGGGTTGAGACGCCGGGCTATTCTTACCTGTGCGGGAAGCAGACTGGTGAGCTGACAAGTTAGGGTCAGGCTCCGACGACTGGGGGTGAAGTACACGCCGAGTTGCCACGTCTCTGGAGAGAGCGTCACCGCCGCGACGTTCCAACGACTGGGGGTCGTCTCTGGAGAGAGCGTTACCGCCGTAACGTTCCAACGGGCCGTGACGTTTCAGCGACTTGGTGCTATATCTGGAGAGAGCGTCACTGCCGTGACGTTCCAACGCCTGAGGGTATCTGTATATCGGGGAGAACGTTACCGCCGTAGCGTTCCAACGGGCCTTGACGTTTCAACGACTGGGTGTCGTATCTGGAGAGAGCGTTATATCCTTAACGTTCCGACGACTGGGTGCCATTCCTGGAGAGAGCGTTATATCCATAACGTTCCAACGACGGAAGAGAAGGGCCAGCAGCCAGGCCGCCCTTATCCCCAGAAGAGAAGGGCCAGCAGCCAGGCCGCCCTTATCGCGCATTAAAGCACTATATTAACTATAAAGTTATATGCATACACTCTCATATATATATTATTGCCATATAACATCAAGCTTAAACTGCACACATTCTCTTCTATTATCCACATATACACCAGGGATACGTTTAACTCTATATGCACACACCAAGTGTACATATCCGTGAACCTTATGTGCACACACCAAGTGTACGTATCCGTGAACCTTATATGCACACCCCAAGTGTACGTACCCGTTAACTTGCGTGCACACATCACGTGTATATATACATCAAGTTTATTTGCATACACTCTCCTAGTGTCTGTACATATATGTAAATATCCTAACGTTACATCTCCTTAGACATTCTGTCTAAGCCACGCGGTTCTACGCTATTATTTGTAACCGCGTATACTATTTGTGCAGAATATACCATAATAGACCTTTACATGAGCGTCAGTCATCCTTGTAGGGTTGTGATCATCTCTTCGAGCCCCGGATCTCTACTAGTGAAGGGGTTAACGACGGTGACGGCCAGAATGCCAGTGGGCAATCCCGGTTATTGATTCGTTTTCTTCTAAACACTACGACTGGTCCTGCTCGTACACGTTACACGGAGAAAACTGGTGGCAGCGGTGGGATCTGGCCTGATCTACAACAGAAGAGAACAACCGACTACTAGAGATGACCGACAACGACGGAGCCCGGGAGGCACAGGCAGACGTGGGCCGGCCGCAGGGGCCAGCGGAGGACGCGCTCGAGGAAGTGGCCGAGGGTGAGGCAGCCCCCACACACGCGACGACGACCCGCGTTCGGCGAGCGGTCCGGCCTCACAGGTTGCAAGACTACGTGCTGACGTCCCAGCCCGTGTACCGTAAGAGGGGAGAAGCCGGACCCCTCCAACTGAGCGTGCAGCCCAGTGGACCTAATGTCGTGGGGCGGCTCTGCTAGCCGCCCAGGTAATTCTGTGAAGGAAATCTGTGGACCTGATGTCGTGGTGGCCCGGCCAGACCGCCGGAGGACGGCCACCTAGTAATTTCGCCGGCCCTGATGGCCCGTAATTGGCGAGCAGTTTTGTTTAAGTTGATTCGAACTGTATAACTGGAACCGTAACGTCACCCTGGACGGAGAGACCCGTACGGCCATGACGGGGACGTCATGATTTAGAAAGTCGGGGGCAGTGTAACGGTTACCCGTTTGCGTAGAGAACAGTTTGAATCAGGAGCCGTGTACTGCGCTGGAATGTGGAAGAACGACCTTGACCCGTGTCGTCAGCGTCGAGCAAGGCAGATTTCGGAAATGCATTCCCCTGTATTTCTCGCTTACCAGAGCGAGTTGGAAGCTGATATTTAACAATTACGTCAGTTATGAATTATGGTTTGTTCTTCCATAGCCATATTTATTCAGCGAGGTCCATATAAACGGTTCGGGGAAGTGTGGTGTAAATGACAATAAAGAGGGCGCTGGCATCGTCGACTTGTGCTACCTTTATCTGCAGGAGAACGGTTCTGTTTCTACCTTTATTCACAGAAGAGCGGTAGCTCTATATAAGCTTGAACGAACGTAGAGAGCGGGGACAGACGAGAAATAGAGGGCTGGAGAAACACGTCCAGGTACAGCCTGTAACTTATTGATTTTCGGCATAATTTACGGTTGGGCGTAAATGCAGTTGTTTTTGGCCTGGGAATCTAAAAGCTTGTACAATCCTGTAATTAGTTTAACCTGTAAAAACACGCCAATCCAATGAGAATTTGCCGGCTCGCATTTTCGGTGTGGAAACGTGTTTGTGGTTATACTATAGTTTAGGAGACACGACAGTGTGGCGTGTTGTATGTAGTTTTGGGGCATTGGGTAATACTGTAATGAGACATGTGTTTGCCTGTAGCACATTTAGGCAACTTGCATGGTCTAACTTCAGTATAAAATAGGGCTTTTAGGTCTATATGCCAGTAGGTTGATAATTTCGACATTAGTGCTGTGCTATCCCGTTGCACTGGGACTAAAGCCACAATATTTGTGTCGATTTGTTGACCGTGAAGCGGTATATATGACAATAGTCAGGAATTCCCTCCACCTCCAGAAATATGCAACTGCACTAAATACAGAGAGAAATAAGCCAAACTCCCACTGCCATAATACGACGCAGACGGCTGTGCAACGCTATACGGGCGAGAACGAGCACCGTGATTACAGCCGGGCGGAGAAAGTCGAGTTACAGGCGGGCGTGCTGCTTTCATCAAGAAACGTCGGTAAATCGTGTATTCCGGGGCCCAGCAAACAGGTCGCAGACGGCTACACGAACGGCGTCCAGCTGGAAAGAGACAAGTACAGATCACCGATCTTACAGGACAGAAAGATACAGCACACAAGAAACAAACAGATACAGCTTACAGATTCAACTGGAAGGAATATGTGTATTTATCACACATACAAGCAAATAAAGACACACAGATTATAAACAGTACAGTACAAGTCCAGATATACAGAGCACAGATTATACAGT
This sequence comes from Hanleya hanleyi, assembly GCA_036873755.1. NCBI lineage: Eukaryota > Metazoa > Mollusca > Polyplacophora > Lepidopleurida > Hanleyidae > Hanleya > Hanleya hanleyi. Next base: position 2,114 of record JAVTVY010014284.1, on the reverse strand, counting down.
CAAGAAAGCCACAGACCACAGATCCCACAGGGAGGATATGCGTATTTATCACGCATAAAGGCACGGTGCAGGTGGGCTCACTTTTACCGAGGTAAAAGCGGTAACAATACATACAGATTCCAGTAGGATACGTGTATTTATCACACGTTAAAGAAGGCGAGCTTCGTTTTACCGATGTCAAGCCCAGGGCACAGATTACAACGGCAGTTTACAGACCGTACGATGTTTCATCGGTACCAGATGAAATAGTAATAGCACATGATATACCCAAGTAATTGTCCTGACGGTCCCTGAGAGTTGAGTGGTGCGTGATACTTACCTGAGAGATCGTCGTGAGGTCGTGTAGTCACAGGCGTGTCTATAGACGGGTCGCAGCGGCCGTAAGGGTTGAGACGCCGGGCTATTCTTACCTGTGCGGGAAGCAGACTGGTGAGCTGACAAGTTAGGGTCAGGCTCCGACGACTGGGGGTGAAGTACACGCCGAGTTGCCACGTCTCTGGAGAGAGCGTCGCCGCCGCGACGTTCCAACGACTGGGGGTCGTCTCTGGAGAGAGCGTTACCGCCGTAACGTTCCAACGGGCCGTGACGTTTCAGCGACTTGGTGCTATATCTGGAGAGAGCGTCACTGCCGTGACGTTCCAACGCCTGAGGGTATCTGTATATCGGGGAGAACGTTACCGCCGTAGCGTTCCAACGGGCCTTGACGTTTCAACGACTGGGTGTCGTATCTGGAGAGAGCGTTATATCCTTAACGTTCCGACGACTGGGTGCCATTCCTGGAGAGAGCGTTATATCCATAACGTTCCAACGACGGAAGAGAAGGGCCAGCAGCCAGGCCGCCCTTATCCCCAGAAGAGAAGGGCCAGCAGCCAGGCCGCCCTTATCGCGCATTAAAGCACTATATTAACTATAAAGTTATATGCATACACTCTCATATATATATTATTGCCATATAACATCAAGCTTAAACTGCACACATTCTCTTCTATTATCCACATATACACCAGGGATACGTTTAACTCTATATGCACACACCAAGTGTACATATCCGTGAACCTTGTGTGCACACACCAAGTGTACGTATCCGTGAACCTTATATGCACACCCCAAGTGTACGTACCCGTTAACTTGCGTGCACACATCACGTGTATATATACATCAAGTTTATTTGCATACACTCTCCTAGTGTCTGTACATATATGTAAATATCCTAACGTTACATCTCCTTAGACATTCTGTCTAAGCCACGCGGTTCTACGCTATTATTTGTAACCGCGTATACTATTTGTGCAGAATATACCATAATAGACCTTTACATGAGCGTCAGTCATCCTTGTAGGGTTGTGATCATCTCTTCGAGCCCCGGATCTCTACTAGTGAAGGGGTTAACGACGGTGACGGCCAGAATGCCAGTGGGCAATCCGGGTTATTGATTCGTTTTCTTCTAAACACTACGACTGGTCCTGCTCGTACACGTTACACGGAGAAAACTGGTGGCAGCGGTGGGATCTGGCCTGATCTACAACAGAAGAGAACAACCGACTACTAGAGATGACCGACCACGACGGAGCCCGGGAGGCACAGGCAGCCGTGGGCCGGCCGCAGGGGCCAGCGGAGGACGCGCTCGAGGAAGTGGCCGAGGGTGAGGCAGCCCCCACACACGCGAAGGACGACGTCACCGAAGTGGCCGAGGGTGAGGCAGCCCCACACACGCGACGACGACCCGCGGTCGGCGAGTGGTCAAGCCTCGCAGGTTGCACGACTACGTGCTGGCGTCCCAGCCCGTGTACCGTAAGAGGGGGGAAGCCCGACCCCTCCAACTGAGCGTGCAGCCCAGTGGACCTAATGTCGTGGGGCGGCTCTGCTAGCCGCCCAGGTAATTCTGTGAAGGAAATCTGTGGACCTAATGTCGTGGTGGCCCGGCCAGACCGCCGGAGGGCGGCCACCTTGTGATTTCGCCGTCCCTGATGGCCCGTAATTGAAGGAACAATTTTGTTTAAATTGATTCGAACTGTACAACTGGAACTGTAACGCCACCCTGGACGGAGGGGCCCGTACGGCCATGACTGGGACGTCATGATTTGGAAAGGCGGGGGCAGTGTAACGGTTAACCG